>JBAMBR010003463.1:0-137395 GCA_037044475.1 Zaprionus obscuricornis | reverse complement strand
CGATTTCTGGCGACAGCTTCAGCTTCAGCTTCAGTTTTTAGCTAAAAACAAAAGACAAAGAAGAAGAAAGATTCGCATCTTTTTTGCAATGCAGTTCGCATTTGAAGTGAAATCAATTGAAGAAATGTACGATGAGAAAGAAAGAGAAAGGGAGAGAGGGAGAGAGAGAGAATGAGTGTTCGAGCCTATAGGATTAAGAATGCGTGACATGTATGACTGTATTTGAATGCAGAATGAATTCAAGGTATGAATTATCTGGTATTCACACTTGTTTTCCTAAGCAAACGTAGCAGTAGAAGAAAATAGGAAGAAGGAAAAGAGTAGAGAGGCAGTACATAACAATAAGGCCTACCTAATGTTCAAGTATTCTATGCAAAAAAGCAAAACAAAAGACAAAAACTACTTGAACAAAAGCAAAATCAAATTAAAAATCAAAAAAAAATGAAAATACAAAATATAGAGAAAAAAAATCAAATTCTTTCCCTCATAAAATTTATAATCGCATAAAGAAATTCGCAGTCTGAGAAAGTAAAAAAATATATACATACATATACATATGTTGACTTTATAATGTTCAACTTGTCAAAATTTGAATATTTGCTGAAAAACCTTTTTTTTCCTGATTTGGATTTTGAGTCAAAGCTTTAAATCGTATTATATTGCCTTATATGCAGTGTTAACCTTTCAAATCATATAATTATTTCTTCTTGAACTCTTTCCCTTAACTTGAAGGAGCAATTTTGTTTTCAGGTAAAATCCCTTTGTTATAATACTCGCGCTATAGAGTGTCCAATAAAGTTGCTTAGCCTTACAAAGAACTGTTTAAATATTTGAGCTGAGCCAGTTCAAGTAAGAGAGAAAAAAGGACAAGAAAGAGTTTCCCAGACAATGTCTAGGATATATATAAACACACACACATGCACAGACCTATGCATAGACAGAGAATTTCTTATGTAGAGACACTTGAAATGCCTTCGGCTCAATGCTAAAGCCTATTCGTCCTCGTTCCTCGTATTCGTCAGCCACTCGAAATTCCTCACACACACATACGCATACGCATACACTCTCGTACATATATGTATATGTATGTATGTATGTGTGAAATTTCGTCTATAGAAACAACTTTGCCATTTCATGTCTGAAATCGCTTCGCTTTTATCTTTCGCTCTGTCTCGCTTACTCTCTCTCTCTCTCACACACACTTTTTCATGGTAAAGTGCTTTAAGCCTCGCTAAGAAAAAAATAGATTAAAATTTCGAAAAGCGAAATGCATTCTTCGCATAGCGCAAATATTTTTCAAATTAAATAAAAATAAAAATAAAATACACACACACACACAGATAGAGAGAGAAAGAGTATTGAGTTTTTCAGTGTAGTGTGTAGTGTAGTGTAGGCAACCCTTGGAAAGCCAAAAAATAGGATAAAGAAGCCGAACAACATCAGCAACAACAACAATAACAACAATAATAAATACAACCCTATGCTTAACAAAAAGTGACGTGCAGTAAAAATAGTTGATGAACATTTGGCAGACTATTATTATGATAAATATGCTCAGCATTTTCATTATGTTGATTATGGTTTGTGGCACGCGCTTTGCAAATGCAACTATAATAATCTGCAACTTAGGCATTCAATCAAATCAGGGTTTGCAATCATGCGATAAAGCCTAAGTAAATATACTTCATTAACAATATGAAATTTAATATTGAAATTCAATTATGAAAATTTTCTAATTTAATTCTATGCTTGCCTAATTACCTTGCGGTGTATATAATGTCAAACGCAATTTTGAATATTAAATATAATATTACGTAAGGTTAAGTATATATACTGTCTATATATATGTATATGTACATACATAGTGATAATTTATATTGCAATGCAATTAAATAATTTATGCGTTTATCTGTCTGCTTGTCTGTCTCTCTCTCTCTCTCTTTCTGTGTTTCTATTTGTGTGCATGTGAGTGTGTTTGTGTGTGTGTGTTGTGGGGGAACGTTTGAGAAATGAACGTGAAATGAAATGAAACGAAATGAAATGAATGCGACGGCTGGGGCAGTAAATTAAGTGCCCGCTGGGAATTTGTTCTGCTCACACAGTGAGTGAGCATATAGTGTGCGTAGCCATAGCCCTTCTCTGTCTCTGTCTGTCTTTTCTGTCTCTCTGTTGGTCTGTCTGGCTGCCTGTCTAGCTATACATATGTATGTGTGTGTGCGAGTGTGTTTTGTGTGCCTGTCGAATGCGCCGAACTAAAAATGTGAAACCACGCTCAAACTGATGATGTTGCTTGATTCGTTCGTTTAGCGTTTCGCTGCTCTGCTCTGCTCTCCTCTGCTCTACATCGCTCACCGCAGCCTTGCTTTGCGCAGCGCTGCTAAACCCTCTGCTCTGCTCCGCTTACCACTGCCCTACGCTACTTTGCTTTGCGCTGCCTTGCTCTGCTTACCGTTGCTCTACACTTTGCTCTGCCTGGCTCACCACTGCGCTGCACTGCACTACACACCGCTGCCCTGCTCTACTCTCTGCACGTTTTTAATGGGTTCACTTTGGCTCTTGGCTGATTCGACTGATCCCTCTGCCTAAATCTCATGTAGCACCGCACCGCACTATGCCGTTTGCCATTGTAGTCATATGCTGCTTACCCTTTCATTATGGGCTCAGCACAGTTTGGCTCTGTGTATTGTATTAAACGATGACGAAGACGACAAGCAGCGCATGAAGCGGGAGAAGGGTTCAAGAGAAGGGATATGGGAAGCGTATTTCAAGTTCTTTAAACATACAAATTCATTTCACTGTGTGGCTGGCTGACTGACTGGCTGACTCGCAGGCTTATTTAATTCTCTCTCGTTTTTTTTTTTTTTTTTGATTTTTTGTTCGTTGGGTCTTGGCTCGGCAACACTTTGCCTACTACTATTGTTGTTGTTGTTGTTGTTGTTGTTGCATTGTTATGTTAATTTTCATTGTACGCATTGTTGTTGTAGTTCTTAGTGTGGCACGAGTTTCGCTTTTCATATCTTTTGCCTGCTGCTCACTAATTTGTGCGCGTGCCACAGCATCATCCACGCAATATTCACACAGTGTGCGTCGTCTTGCCTCTAAGCATACTGTAGCCCCCCCCTGCCTCTGCCCCTGACACTGCCACTCCTCCTGCCCCTTTAGTCTTTATCCCATTTAGTATGTTTGTCGGTTAGGCCACCCTTCCGTCAAAATCACATTTAAATAGTGTGGAATATGTTTCATGCCCCCCCCTGCGTCCCCCCTCGTTCAGTTATACCTTTGCTTTGCCCCTCACACATCCTGGCGTTAGTTTGTTTTGTTTTGGCAGCGACGTCGCCGTTGCCGTCAATGCTGTCCATTGTGATCCTGCGGGCATCTTTATGTACTCATCATGTCCACGTGCCGGGCATCAGTTTCAAGTTTATCCACCTTATCCCCTGCCCCCTTTCCCTGCTCTTTACACCGTGCCGCAATCCATTACCAACCCTTGGCATTGCCATTGCTCTTGTTTTTACCCGGCCCCCGGCCCCATGCCACTAGCCACTACCATTGCCACTGCCACCGCCTACGCGACTTTTGAAACTCAAACTGACAAGCGACAAGCTCATATAAACGAAGTTTTCTCAGGGCAAAACTGTGAAATTAAAAGTGTTGCGCTTAAGTGTTTTGTTGTGTTGTCAGTTGTTGCTGTTGTTGTTGTTTTTGTTGTTGTTGTCAGCTGTTGCTGCCTCATGTTGCTCATGCTGTTGCTGCTACAGCCGCAAGCCTTAACTAATGTGTAAGACAGAAAAAGGTGATCATACCAATATTTTACCTTCGTCTTCTATCTATGCGACCTCGCTCCCTCTCTCTCGCGCTCTCTCTCTCTCTCTTTCTCTTTCTTACTTTTTGGTTTTTGGGGCGTAGTCTGAGAATACAGAAAACATTCAATCTGTTGGTTTTGTACCCTTAAATGTAACCTTCTCTGATTTCTCTGTGGCCTTAAGGACTTACAAGGGGAAGTGGTGGTGAGGCACGATGCCGTCTTCGTGTCTAATGAGTGACAACACTTTGTGGTTGCATAAAGTTAAGTCAAGAGTCTATATAATTAGTCAAGTTATATGGGAATTAAAGTAAGGCAACAAGCATTTACATTTTCAATTGATTTCTCCTTTTTCCCCGCTCTCACTCTCTCTCTCTCTCTCTCTATTGTTGTTGTCTTTGTCTGCCTCTAATACGGAAACAATTTCCTGCCAAAATGATGAAAAATAATTAGAATTTTCCAAATATTTTCGATTTTGTTTGATAATTAAGGAAATTATGCTGCAACTCTATTTATTTATACGCTTTTGGAGAGTATATTCATTTTCAACAGGAGTTTGTAATGCTCATATATATTCTTGATTATTATGAACAATAGATTCCCAATTTGCATATCCGCTTATAGGTTTTCCATCGTTTTGTAAGTTCGTCTAGTCTCCTAGGTTTAAATTTATCTCCATAAAACTTTGTATACAGTCTCCTTATGCCCTTAAGCTATTAATATTTTGAGAACAGCCGGATGGGACCACTATATCATATAGCTGGTATAGGAAGGAAAGATCGAAAATAGAATTCTTCTATGAAAAAATGTTTTGTTTGTTAAGAAATCCGGCAAAAACTTACTTGATTTGAGTTAAGTTTCGACCTACACGTCTTATATAAAAAAAATCCCATAGGAATGTTCGGTCGAAAGTTTAATTTTTGTATGGAAAGCTTTTCTGTTTGTTCAGCTTTCAGAATGAAACTTACGGAATTTAGTTACAATTTATACTTTACACCTTAAATTTGTTCAAATTGACCAACTATATTATATAGCTGCCATAGGAATGATCATTTGAAAATTGACTTTTTGTAAGAAAAAGTTTTCTTTTATCCTGCAAGAGTATAAAATCTTCGACACGCTAATAATAATTTTCATTTCCTATATTTTTTGTTGTTGTTTGAACTTTCATCTCATTTCGAAAGTTAATCAAATGATATTTTCGGTGATACCTGGAACCTTAACCCTAACGGCTAGCAGACTAATGTTGCCAACATGAAACGTCATTAACCCCATGTTGCCGTTGCACCTTGTCTACAACACACACACACGTACACACAGGCATCACACATAACCTGAAAATCGCCCTTAGAGTATTGCGAATTAATGAATATGTATTATGGCCATCAAAGGTGTTAATGGACACGACACGCCACACAATTTCGGACCACTTGCCGTGGCAACTTGGCTTTACCGTGTGGAGTATGTCGGGGGTGGTGCAGTGCAATATGAAAATGTTGTGGCACTTGTAATGCTGTTACACAGTGTGGGGCAGCTTTGTGTGTGCGGCATGTGGTATGTCGCAATAACAAAAGCGTTGCAGCCACAAATTGCATTAGAAATGCAAACAAGTGGGCAGCCCCAACATAGGACATGCCTATGTGTAAGAGAGAGCAAGTGCAGTGAACGACTGAGCGAAGCGCGTTGTGCAATGTATGAAGGACCAAACGGTGAGCTAATTGAATAAACAAAATGCCAAACCAAAAAGCTGACGGTACTTTGACTTGTACTATATAAATCTCTTCCTCTCTCCTGCTCTCTCTCTTCGAATTTCTATTGCAAATATGGTTCCCTTCTTGGACCACGTGTTAACCCTTCAAATGTTGTTATTGTTGTAAACTGATTGACCGCCATGGTGTATGATTAAAATATAGGCGTTACCCCGCCCAACACTGCCATATCCCTTATCTCCAACATGAAGTCAGTCGCTGCTCAATAACGTTAGCTATGGCTTAAGCATCATTGAGTTTTTGTAGCCTTACGGAAAAGGGTTACCGTACTTTCCTTTTTTTGTTCGGGGGTTGGTTTTTTCGCACAGTGTATTGACATCGTGGGAGTTTAACAGTTGTGTACTGCCCAACCCTTTACCCCACACCGACCACTCCCGCCCCCTCTCTCTCTCTCTCTGGCTCATTGTTTCGTGTTGCATTTTCCACTTCCGTTTTATGCTTTTCATGTACGAGTCGTATACTCTGTAAAGTGCAAGGTCAAGAAATGGGGAATGATGCGTTAATAGTTTTTGTTATAGAAAATAAAAATATATATTAAAAAATTATAGAAAAATTATGAAATAAATAAAATAAAATTAAAAATTTCTTAATAAAATATTTTTAAATATTTTTTGCAGGGTATTTAAAATTCAATCATTTGCATGCAGTAAAAACTTTTAACTTTTGCGGTGTTTTAAAACAAGCATTTTGTACCTTAATCTCATTCATATATTTACACATTTATACACTAGTTGTCTGTCCGCCTGTCGGTCATACTGACAGTCTCTCTATCTCTCTTTCTCTCATTCCGCAGTCTTTCTCTTTCTCTCGCATTGTCAATTTTTGAGCCAATTGCAGCCCTCGGGGCGCACTTTTTGGCTTGGCCTTTTGACTTTTTGCCTTTTTTGTTATGCGTGCATTTCCTTTATTTGTATCCGTATCTCTATCTCTCACTCGCTCCCCCCCCCTCTCTCTCTCACTCTCTCTCTCCTTCCTCGTTGCACCTCTTCACCTCTCGTATCATACATTAAGCTGTGTTGTGCCTATCGCTTTAATTGGAATTGTTTTACTCGCATTTTGTGCCCACATTTCGTCGTCGTCTCTTCTCGCCATTGTTTTTGTTGTTGTTGTTGCTGTTTTTGCTTCTACTTCTGACGCTGCCTCTGTTATCTGTTGTTGTTATCTCTCTCTTTCTCTCTATCTCTTTCACTCTACGTTTCTTTTGCTGACTGCAATTTTCATTGCGGTTCGGTTAATCGTTTGTTTTTTTTTTATTATTATTTTCACGTAGGATTAGCAGGGGTAGCCAATGGAGCGGGTCCTTTCATGGCGGTAGCTAAAGAACGGAGTCGGGTCGGAGGATCGTACGTTGAGTCTGAGTCTGAGTCTGGTCTTATTGTTTCTGTTTTGATTGCAACGCACAGATGTCTGGTCATGTTGCCAGGTTGCCAGGCAATGAATATACAAATTTCTATATAGAGAATGAGATACAAAATTTGTATTTCTTGAAATATATATTCTAAACTCTTAGGATAAGCATAATCTCGAATCAAACTAATATTTCTCTTTCTTGTTCTCTTTCAGGTAAGCAAACTCAAGTATAATTTGTACAGAGAGACGAGTCTAAGGAAAACTTTACTTAAACTACAAAATTGGATAAAAATTCCCTTATTTGATTTATACAAGTTTTCTTTGACTTTTCACTGCCGGAAATGTCAGTGTAAAGAACGTATTGGAAAAGTATTCGGAATAGTCAATGCATTGAGTTGTTTGTGGGAAAAAAAAAGTGTTAAGGAAAAGCAAGAGCAATAACAACAACAAGCAAAACAACAACAACGACAACAAGAAAAAGCAACAATAATATCCGGTTCTTTGCTTGAAGATTCCCAAAAAATATTATGACAGACATGAAGCATTCAAATGTAAACTGAGACAGAGAGATACCAAAAGTCTTGTGCCTTGGGCCCATATGTTATTGAAGAGTTGTGATTGCAGTACAGATTGTAGGGTTGCACAATTTCAGAGGGCAAACAAAAAAGGAAGGAGTAGAGAGTGAAGAGGGACCAGCTCAAAGAGTGTTTCATATTGAACATTTTTGGCATGTGTTGAGAGCCTATCAATAAAATGATTATTACGTCCCTGCTACTAAACAACAAATTCTTTCCACTGGTTTTTCGACTATTTTGAGAGTCATTTTCAACAACACACAGACTCACACACAGACAGCCACACAGACAAATATACAGTCAAACACAACCACACACGCATACCGTGGTCGAGAGTTGCCTTTATGGGCGGCAACCATTGCAAGTCACGCATTTCCGGGCGGCGACACGCCCCCTAATTGCAGCCATCGACAAAATAGAAAATGAGAGAAAACTAAAGAGTCAAAGGGAGGCAGGAGGGTAAAATGGGAACGCTAAATTAGCAATTGTCATTGTGTTCTATTGACACAGCGTGAGGAATTTTCCATTTTCTCCAGTAACGGCAACGGCAACGGCAACGATGCGAACGCTCGAACAGCTGACAGAGAAACGATACGAGAAAATTGTCCGAAATATGCTGTGGAAAAAGGCAAAAGGCATATATAGAGTCTGTGAATAGAGTGTAAAAGAGAGAGAGAGAGAGAGTGTAAGAGACGAATAGAAATGTAGAGGGAGAAATGAATGTAAGGGAGTAGAAAATTCGTAACAATTAGCACTCAAGATTGATGGCTGATGGGCATAAGGGAAGAGAGAAAGAGCTCTGCAGGGGAGAGAGAATGTTGATGAGTATTGGACTGAGAACTAAAGATGAAATTTAGGATGAGGGACAAAAATGAGGGTAAGATTCAATGAGTCTAAGAATGAACACAAGAGGGGAACATACACAAGGGGCCGGTAGTAGAAAAATGAAAGGGGGCAGGACTGAAGCTGACGTGTGGTCTGATTTTGTGTGTTTGTCAGTATTGGGTTGCATGCCACACGAATGAAGGTGGGCGGGGCTATGGCACAGCGTGCATATATGTTAAATATCTTTGATTGATCGAAATATTGTCAAAATTTGCTAATAAAATCTATTGAAAAGATTAAGAAGAAGAAATTGACAAAGTTTCTTCCCACAGTACCAGCTGAGAAAAGAAGAAAATGAAATGATGCTTAACTTCTCTAGCTTGAAATATGTCTAAAAATTATGTAAGCAGCGGAATAATCTTTGTAAATTCTAAAAATTATAAAGTTTCTTCTCACAGTAAAGCTGAGAAGTGAGAACAATGAAATGAACCTGGAATTTAGTTACTAATAAAATAATAAAGTAATAAAAATTGAAGTAGTCCGCGACTTATAGAATTAGCAGGGACTTTAAAGCGCAACCATAACAAGTCTAAATTCTCTGATCTAAAATGAACCGTAGCTTCAAATAGACTTAAACTGTGAAGATTTCAAGTATTACTTAGTGTCATAGTGACCTTTTTTCTCCCTCTCTCTCACTATAATTGGTACAACAAATGAAATTTAGTAATGTTGTTAAGGTGAAAAAAAACCTTTTTGGGTAACAGCAGGTTAAGCCCACAATAATGTCGTCAATTCAGTTCAGGTCAATTTCTTAGATTTTCTTAGATCTTTCATTCTTTTGTTCTTCAAAGTTAATGATCCTTGTCCAAATCAAGCGAAACCTTTGGAAAGAAAACTTCCCAAGCAAACAAACATTGTAATAAAACTACGCACAGACACATAGTATATATATATATATATACAGCGTGAGAGAGAGAGTAGAAGATGAGACAATAATACAAGTGGTATATGCTCCATTAGCACAATACAATTTGTACCTACCGAAAAATCCATCACAACAAGCAACAAAACAATAAAAACAATTCCAATGAAATTTTTCATGGCACAAAATTGAAAACGTCGAAACGACAGCCGATGAAACGGACAAACCAATAGCCCTGTGTGGATATGCTGCATGTGGCATGAGGCATAAGTCTGAACTGGATTGAAGCCACAACAAGAAATCTCCGAGAAGCCCTTTTTATGGTGCAACAAATCTCGAGGCTGAATAAAAATGCTACGAAAAAAGTAAGAGAAAAACAAAAAAAAAAAAAAAAAAATAGAGATGAAAAAGAAGAAGAAGCAGCAGCAGCAGCAGCAGTAGCAACAGCAGCAGGCGAAACAGAAGAAAGACGACAACGGCAACAACAACGTTGACGATGACGATGACGATGACGGGAGACCAACGCAAAGTGAAAAACCCGAACAAACAATGCGGCCAAGGCGGCTCTGTAACGCCTCAGTATACCCCACAACCCGCGTATCCAAAGCAAGCTACCGCCCCCTTAGCGCTGTTGACGACAAGTTATGGTGAGGAGAGAGTGAGACCGGGAGAGGGAGATGGGGTATGAGGCAAGACAAAAAGAACTTTACTACAATGTGAAGAAGACGAAGACGATGACGATGACGTTGTGACTATTCCTTTCTCTGTCTCTCTCCCTCTCTTTAAGTGTGTGTGTGAGCTAGTTTGAGTGTGTGCAATACCATATTATTAAGTGTAGCCAGAAGCAATTAAGTGTAGATAAGCAAACAATAATGTTCCTAGTCACGTACCATACGAAGTCTTGGGACATTCTCTCACTTACTCTATGGTACCTTCCCAACCATAGCAACCTCAGCAGCTTGTCTCTTCTTCTCTACACTACTCACTGGCCCTTTTTATGAAGCAAGCTTTGCCTTGTCACTGATTACTCAGCCCTATTTACTGGTCTTGAACTACTCCTACAATTTCTCATTCACTCTCACTCTCTATCTTTCTGTCCTTCTGTCCTTCTCTTGATGTTCAATCACTCAAGTGTATTGGCATAGAGCAAGTCGAACTATTTGAGCTTTTGGCTACTGTCACAAACTCTGCAATTCCAATTCCAACCACAACGTATTCTCAATCCAAGCTCTATTCGAAATCGTGTTCCGGTTAGCTGTCAGTCTGTCGTGTATCTTTGATACATTTAATTTCATTAGATTTGCCACAGCAATAGCAACAGCAACAAATTGTTGATCAAACGAAGACATTGCATCATCTAGTGGCATTTAGTTCCCCAATTGATAATCTCAAGTCTTGAGTTTTGGAGTGTTGAAATTGAAGTTGAATTTGGATTTAGATTTGTTAAAAGCAACTTCAACTTGATATTAGTAAAAGTGTTTGCTATGTTTGTTAGTAACTGTCTTTTAGTAGCTTAACAGAGTGTCTGCTTCTAACTTAACAGTTTGTCTGTTAGTTACTTAACAGTATCTGTTAGTATATTAAAAGTGTGTGTTAATAACTTAACATTCTGTTAGTCTCTTAAGAGTTTGTGTTAGTAATTTGTTATAACAATGTTTAGCTTAACATTTTATTTAAGCTCAACTTCTCTACAGTTATTCATATTTCAAACCGATTTATATCTTTCAACATATTGTACATTTCACTTAAGCTTTTGGGAGCTACGCTTGTCTTAACTGTAAAAATCACAATAAATTTATATAAATATTTATATATATTTTTTTTATTTGTAATACTTTAATGCATTGCTGGCATTGCTTGTTCAAACATTTTCCATGTGGTCATTCATTCAATACGATAAAAACATGTCTGTCTGTCTGTCTGTCTCTGTATGTGTGTGTGTGTGTATATATGTATGTTGCTTGACATCTTGTTTTGCATTATTTTGTGTATTATGAACAGAGAAGACACTAGAGAAACATATAAACAAAACGCAATGTCGCGAGACTCAGCGACAATAGAGAAGTCAAAAGCTTCAAACCAGACAACATACAGAAAAATACAAAACGCAGCAAAACAAAACGCTGAAAAACAAAAGGCTGAAAGAAAAAAATACTAATAAAAAAAAACTACACACACACACACAGAGAGAGAGAAACAGAAAACAGTAAATTCAAAAACTGAAAACTGACCACGGACAATAACAAAAGTGTAAACAAATAACAGAAATACAAATACGAATACAAATCATAATAAACAACAAGAGAAATAACAGCAGCAGCAACAACTACAACAACAACAATAAGCAATCGCAAATGAAATGAAATGTAGTTCACACAAACACACACACACATACAGGCAAATGCAGAGGCAGAGGCAGAGCGTGTGTAGTAGTTTCAGAAAGGGAGAAGGAGAGGGAAAGAGAGAGAGCAAGAGTGGAAGAGCGGCCGACGCTGACGACAGCCTACGACAGTTTTAGACTTTTATTTTTATTATATTTGCTTTTTGCGTATTCGTATGACATTTGACATACACACACACACACTAAAATTCGCATACAAATACAAATAACAGATACTTTCCCACTTCAGGCGAACATTTCCGTTATTTCTTGTTCGCTTTGCGCATTTTGTTCCATTTCTTGTAGATTTTCATGCGTCTTTTAACCTCAAATGACCCTGAACTTTTTTTGTCAGCATTCGTAATAAATTATTTTTCAATTATTTTATTAAATTGCTTAAAGTTAAGACAAATGAACTGTGATACCCTGTAAGTAGTACAAGATTTCTAGTTAACGTTGCTGAAGCATAAATCAAAGAAATAATAGATAAATCTGAAATATAATATAATGACAATTTGTAAGAATCAGATTTAATTCTTTGATAGTAAAGAATAAATCAGATAAATTAAGTTGTATGAATCAGATTTAATTTAATGATTATATGTTTACATATAATTTACAAAATGATAAATAGATAAAAGATTTAATCATAAGATTTTGCAATATGTTTCTGTATAAAGTTTTACTATGTCGAAATATCTAGCTTATAATTAATCGCTATAGAAATATTTTAATTAATATCGAATTATAAGTATCCTATATTATATGTTTAAAGCAGCAAATAATATAGGACCTGTAAGAGCTTCTAAAAAATTGTTAGTTATTTTTGCAAAAATTAAGCATAAATTGTAGAATCTTACCTGACATTGATTGTTCATAAATAATGGATAAATATGGAGTATAAACTCAAGTAGTAAAAATCAGATTTAATTAAAAGATTTGTCAGCTATTTTCTATTGGATATTTTTATATTTTGTTTAATGATTAATAGCTTATATCTCTATATATTTATATACAGTCAAATCCCGATAATTCGTATGGCACCGGCATCACTTTCTTACGAATTGCAGAGGATTTCGAATTACCTAGACTTTCATTTAACTATTTTTGTTTCAAGAGGTCAATCATTGTTACGAATTATTGATAGTTTCGAATTAGCGGGGTATAAATTATCGCAACTCAACTGTATATCACTATAGGCATCCAATATAATATTAAGAAAACTTCAATATATAATATAATAATTTACAAGATTTTAGCAAGTTGATTATATTTGTTTATTGCTTTTGACAAGCCTTCGAGTCGAAGACTCTGAAACTAATTACTATACATTACAATAAATCGAGTGAAATGGATTATGGGCAATCTTAAATTAAGTCACCCTATATGTGTGTGTGTAACTTGTATCTGGCACTGACATTCGTAGTGGCGCTTTATCCAATCAGGATACGACTATAATTAACAGCATTCACATGACGTTTGCATATTTCTTTAGTTTAAGTCATTGTCTCCCAGCCTTTGGAGTCTCCTCGAAAAACCACAGGTCGCAGTATCTTTTCGATTGTGAATGTTTCTTGCGTTTGCGTTTGTGTCTGTTATTGGCGAAATTCTGTTGAAATTGTTTGTTTCATTTCTTAAGGCACGAATCGAGCGAATCAACTGAATGTTCCAAGAAATTAACTGACCGCAACAGAGATTTTAGGCTTAAGAGATTCTTTAATTCTTCTTTCATTCTTCCTTTTTTCCCTTTTTTCCTTTTTTTGGAGGCGTCTTCTGACTCTGTCGACGGGCAGAGACACTAATAACAGAGGCTTATAAAATGGGAAATGAAATGAAATTAAATGAGTTTTAGATTTAAATTAAAGTCTGCGAATACGAGGGAAGTGTGAGTAAATCTTTGGGAATCTAAGCAAAATTTTGCAAAATTCTCTATATATCTCTATAGTTTTGATTCTAATCTTGCAAAATTCTCTATATATCTCTATAGTTTTGATTCTAATCAAGCTCAAAATTTATTATGCACTTCATGCATATTTCCGCTGCTAATAAATTCCAAGTACACGTAAATCTGTTGAAATGTGAGCAGAATCAGTCTGGAAAATACGAGACAGCAATTGCTTATAATAATGTGTGTACAACAGTTACGACAGCTACGACAGGTACGACAGGTACGAGTGGTACGAATCTTGAATGCAACCATGCTACCATGCTATCTTGCTACCTGATGGCGCCTCAGTGCGCCTTCAACTGACACCTGACCAAATGCATCACAAATTGGCCTTTCACTCGTGGGTTTTGCACTTTGGGCCACTTGTCGAGTCGAGTCTAAAGTTGACCTCCTCGCTCCACCCAACACTCTCTAGACACCCCTGTAGCCACACTTTTTGTTATGCTTGCCACCTGCAATGCAAAGGCAGCTAAACTTTGTCGTTGTTGTCTCGGCGACTGCTGCTGCTGCTACTGCTGCCGTTGCCGTTGCTGCTGCTACTGCTGCATTGTTATTCAAATGCTGCCATTAATACTTCACTGGCAATTGCAAATGCTACGCCAGGCGACACGCATGGAAAGAGATGTTAGAGGAGGCAAGACCATAGTCAGAGACTTGTGTGCATGTCTAAGTGTGTGTGTGTGTCTGTGTGTGAGAGTATGAGTTGCTCCTATGAGTACTTCACATGATGTGTATGCTTCGTGCTCCTTGCTCCGGTTCGTGCTCATCGCTTTTCATTCAATTTCCAGCAGCTATTCATATGTAAATTCTGGACGAAAGACGCCTTGGCGCACGCCTATAAAGTACACACCTCCCACTACTTGCCACATGCCACACAGTAGTCTATGTAGCTCTGTCTCTCTCTTCTCTCTCACTCTTCCATAGTATGTTAGTTCTTTTGACTAAGGTTCGCCTTTTGAAATTTAATATTCGAAAATGAAATTTCAAGTGAATTTGAATTTATTAACTTGGCATTCACAGTGCAAAGCATAAGAATGAAAGTGACTGACTGAGAGTGAGAAAAAACATAGACTGAGAGAGAGAGATAGATATAGATATAGAGAGAGAGAGAGCTTTGGGGAGGACCTTTTCAATTGTTAAGGCCCAGAGTCAATTTTTTGGTCAATATGAAGCCAAACATTCTCAACAACTCAAACAACAATTGGCCACAGTTTGCCTACACTTTGTCATCTTCATCTCCACCTCCATCTCCGTTCCCATCTCCACCTTCATCTCCTTCTGTCCGGCTGTCCTTTAAGTTCTCCTGCCCTATCCTGCCTTATCGAGCACCCGTTGCTGTGCATTAACGGCACATTGTAACAATAAACTCCCCCTAAGAAACACAAATACAACTACAGCTACAAAAACACACACATGACAGACCCAAATAGCCAAACACATCTCACTGATTGTATCAATGACGAAACCCTAAGAAGAAAAAAAAAAATTGAGAAAATTATTATAGTATTTCTTCAGGGACGGAGAGAAAAAGGCCACAAAAAAATAAGAAACTGAAATCACCAAAATAAAAAAAAATACTATACACTAAGAAAAAGTAAAGCTTAACTTCATCTTCAACTGATAAAATTAATTTCAGTACAAACATTGCTCTACTGTACATGTAGTTAAATTTGGAAGACACATGATCAGAGTCTGCGGTGTGTGTAACTTCATTTTTTTTTTCAAGTGTATGTCTATGATAGCTGAAACCCCGCGTGACAACAACAATCACAACAGCGAGAACAACTACAACAAAACTGACACTAGGCAACATCAATAATATCAACTCAACTACCGATGAACTGACAGAGTGGCAAACATATAGAGGAAACGAGATAGAACTAGATAGTGAGACTCCGACTCCGACTACGACTCTATGCAAGCCTCACATACAATGCAGCAGCAACATCCCTTGATGTAGAAAAAGAAACACGAAAAAAAAAAAAAACAAATTGAAATACGAAAAGAAAGAAAAGGTATTGAATTTCATGGGCATATCTTTTGGTCCGGTTTCCCGAGCATTCCACAATTTTAATGAATTTATCAGCTGTTTTCATCGCACATGTCTCTGAGGTTCTTCACAACGACTACAACGATATGATACGCTTATGGTACGGTATGGTACGGTTTCACTAATTCCTGCTGCTTGTTACTTGGTTCTTGATTTCATTTCTTACTTGAGACATTTTCGTAGAACTCATAGAGGAGGAATTCTTACTGTGTCAGTCTCTATTTTCTTCCATTGTAAATTCAAAATCATTTACGTATTGTATATACTTATGTATTATGTATGTAGGTATATTCCACTCATTCCATCTTACTCACGCTCACTCTACCGTCTGTCTGTTTGCCCTTCGCTCCTTTTACTTCGACTTTATTACCATTTAATGTGCGGCATTCAATCTAATGTTAATGGATTTGTATATAAAGTTTTCAGTATTCAAAAAAAAAAAAAATAGAAACTCTAAAAAGGGGTTTCAGCGGGAGGTCTGCGCCCTCATTGAATCATATTGTCGAATGGTTATCTATGTTGTCTCCAGACGCTCATCCATTGTATGAAATAGTTCTCCCCAAAAAAAGATCTTTCCAAAAATGTAATGACTCCAATTGTGAATGTCTTTAAATAACGCATAAATCTACAATAAAAAGAATATCTATAAATATCCAAAAATGGATGAAAAAATAATGAAAGAAACTTGCTGAGGCGTCGAAATCGCTGCTTGAAAATTTTTTATTTACAACTTTATAGAGACACATGCATATATGCATAGATATTGAGATATGGAAACTGAAACTTTCATGTTATTTTCTTTCTTTTCTATTGAAAGTTTCAAATTTCTTTAATAGATTTTTATAGACATTAATTGTATCTGAACTATAGAATTTAATTATTTAGCTTATTTTGTTTTTTTCTTTTTTTAATGTATATCAAAATACATTTAACAGTTTATTTTATTTTGTATTTTAAGTGCTTAACGTATAGCATTAAATTGCAGAATAAATTGTTGAATTTTAACTCTTAAATTCTATACTTAGATCAGATTAAATCTCAATGTATACATACTATATATATATATATATATATCTTGTGTTGAAACTTGAACTTCAAGTTGAAGTTGGTGAATCGTTCATTAAACGTTTTAGTAGCGCAATAAAACTTTAAGATGCCAACACGTTGATACTCGACTTAATTTTATTGAAAACTCAATAAAATAGTCAAAACACGAAATATAAATCGCACGGTTGCGCCTCAAGGATTGTAAGGTGCACACAGTGTGTGTTCAACACCAGAACAGCAGCAGCAGTAGCACTAGCAGTAGCAGTAGCAGTAGCAGCAACAGCAGCAACAGCAGCACAGTTGAAATACAGACAGAAAAGACAGACAACTAAAACAGAAATATAGAGAAGTATATTCATAGAGTGTAGAGTGTGGAGCATAGAATACAAAATACAGAAAGCAAACCCTCAGCAATAAAACTTTAAGCAAACACTGTAATTGTGGTTGGCAAACGATGAACATGAACCGCAAACTTCATGCAGACTACCAAAAACATATGTATCTCACAGATACATGTATCTATCTATCTATCTGTCTATCTATATGTATGAATTGAATCTATTGCCAGAAAGAGAAAGAGAGCTGTGAGTGTGAGGCGTAGGTGGTTGCGTTGGCAGCACCTGAAAGTGTATGTGGTGTGGATTATAGACAGCAATTGCAAGAAACGCTGTGGGGCAGGACTAGCAGCTAAATGCAGATACACACACATACGCACAGTCAAATGTATCTACAAGATGCAAGATACAAAATACAAGATAGACAAACTGACAGCTAGATAGACATGCAGACAATTGGACAGATTAACTAACACCGACAACAAGACAATTAAATTATGCAAGATTTTTCAGATTCCAAAAGCACTTTGTGGATTTTCTTCCCATTGCCATTTTCTTTGTCTTTGTCCTATCTCTTTCATTCTTGCACTCGCTCTCACTCGCACTGCAACTCGAACGTTGGATTGATTTTAAATAAATTAAAAGTTAAATATTGACAATGTTTTTTGGGTGCAGGTGCTAAATGTTGTTTCTCTCGCCTAACCACCTCCGCCCAACCCATTAAAATCCGTGTCAAATTTGTCAAAAATATCAAATGAATATCAATAAAAGTTTTACAAACATTTTAGCCCTAGGGATACGTACAGTAAGAGAAAGAAATTGCATTTTGCTTGCTCAACTTGACAGAGCTGAAAGTTAAAATACTTGAAAATAAAATGAAATATAATTCGTTTTTATTTTTATTTTATTTTTTTTTCATCTCTAATTTTTATTTTTAGGCTGTAAATTTTTTGGAGCTTTGTAAATTGAGTTCAAGTAAAATACTTTGATAGTATGATTGTGTCTCTGAGATTGCAATAAAAAATTAAATAAAATAAATTCTTGATTTGCCAATTGCTGCAAATAAATATAATAAAATATTTCTTGACATGCTATTTTTAATGTAATTAAAATTGTAGTGTTACAAACAATAAATTTAATTTTCATTGCATTTCATAATTGTTGACTTTGCTTAAGCTTAGTAATTTGTTTGGATTATTGAAATATTACGATTCTTTCTTTTCTTGATGAAAATTAAATTATAATAAATGACTGCAAATTATGTTGAAATAGTAGAAATTATATTTAAATTTTAAATATTTCTTGGTCTGTCGCTGTTACATATTTCTCTATATATATGTATGTATGTATATTATATCCATATATATTATATCCATCTTTTTCTCTCTGTCTATTTATTTTTCTCTATGTCTCTCCCTCTATCTGTCTCTTTCTATTTCTCTTCCTGTCTATCTCCTCAGTCTATATATCTCTCTCACTCTCTCTCAGTCCATCTCTCTGTCTAGCTCTCTCTATATGTCTCTCTCTCTCTGTGTGTGTGTCTATATCTCTCTATCTATCTCTTTCTCTCTCTCTATGTCTATCTCTCTCTCTCTCTATCAGTCTCTTTCTATTTCTCTCCCTGTCAATCTGTCTATCTGTCTCTTTCTATCTCCTTCTCTATCTGTCTATCTCTCTGTGTATCCATCTCACTGTCTATCTCTCTTTGTATATATCTCACTGTCTATCTCTCTCTCTGTACATCTCTCTCTGTCTATCTCTCTCAATCACTCTCTCCATTACTCTCTCTCTCTCCTCTCAGCCTATCAGTCACTCTCTCTCTGTCTGTCTTTCTCTCGCTCTCTATCTCTCTCACTGTCTATCTCTCTCTCTTCCTTTCTGTCGCTTTCTATTTCTCTCCCTGTCTATCTCTCTCTCTCTCTCTCTCTCTCTCTCTCTCTCTCTCTCTGTATATCTCTCTCCTTCTCAATCTCTCTCTCACTCTCTCTCTCTCTCTCTCTCTCTCAATCTCTCTCTTTCCATGTATACATATACCTCGCTCATTCTTTATCTCCCTCTCTCTCAGTCTCACAAACACTCTCTCTTTCTCTCATTGTTAATAATAGTTTGGATTACATATTAACTGTCTTCAAGTATGTGCAGACATTGCTTAAGCCTTGTAATCGTCCACTAAAATAACCAATTTGTATTACGCTGCGGGTTACGTACCGCTACCTCTTACCCTTCCCTCCCACACAGTCAGATACATTATACAGATACTATGTTACTCACCTATATATACATATATATATAGTATGCAACACTAGCAATGATAAATCATCTTTTGTGATCAGTTTTTGTTTTTGTTTTTTTTTTTTTTTGTAATGCTCTTGTTGCTTTTCTTCTTATTTTTCTGCTCAATTTCGACGCCTCTTGAGAACTGCAGGCAGAGACAGCAGCTGCCGCTGGGTTGTATTTTCGATTGTCGGTTGTCGGTTGTGTTACCTTTACCTTTAGGTTATTTCTTTTTTTTTTGTACCTTCAACTTTACCTGGGGAGAGATGAGACTTGATGCACATTCGTAAATTTCATTGTAATTTTATGATTATGGCCGCACGCATTTTGATTGATACTTTAGCACTACTTACGAGGCCAATGGCCCCCGTATACGTATACGAATGAATGCTTCACTCTTCACCCTCAATTCAACATGAACTTCGGCTCAAATTTCGATTTCATGCTGAATGTTGAATGTTGTATATATATATATATAAATATATACTATATTGTATATTGATAATGATGTTTCTTTCATTTAAACGATGATGGTTGTATGACTATGAATTATAATTATGATTATCTTTATCTTCTTCTTCTCTTTTTTTACTGCTGCTTTATGTTACTTCTTCTACTGCTGCTGCTGCTGCTGCTTCCTCTACTTCTTTGTGTTGGGTTCCAGCGAATTTCAATTTTCATTCGAAATGCATTTTTCGGGTCTTTGTAAATACATCAATCTTGTCGTGCCACTTGCGTGCCAGCACGAAGAAGTGAGCGGAGCTAGAGATGAAGGTGGAGGTGTACGAAAAAAAAAGCTTCCTGCGGCGCAACGAAAAATGTTCAACGCCTGCGGCTAACAAACTGGCGCTCATTATGTATATGTCTCTTACTGTGTGTGTGTGTCTGTGAGTGGGCGTGACATGAACCTTTTGGGCGCAATGTCCGGCCCAAGCACTTGTCGGCCTCAGTCCGGTAATGTCCGCGTTCGCGCCCGCTATAACATTCAGCGTTTCTGCTGATGTTGCTGCTGCTTCTGCTGCTGCTATTGGTGTTGGTGTTGGCGTTGGCGTCCGCATTCGCGTTTGCGTTTGCGTTCGCGTCGAACACTCATTTCGTATGCCGTTAGGTCGCCCAATGTAATTATTCAATACATTTTACGTGCGTTGCATGCCAAGCGTGCCTCTAGCCACGCCCCTTGCAGCCCACAAAATTTGTATGGCTTTCCACTTAAACTTCATTAGAATATGTGTGTGCGCACAATGTGTCGTTGGCTACAACATGCCACATGTTTCCCTTGCTCTCTCTCTCTCTCTCTCTCCACCTCATACTCCTGGCTTATAGCCTTAATGCTCCAACATGCCACATTCCTTTTTTCCACACCCCATCTCTCTTTCTCTGTCTCTCTCTTTCTCTTTCTCTCTTGTATGTTGTTCTTAGCTGTCTTTTGCCTTTAACTTCAATTCATTGTTGCTGTTGCTGTTGTTGTTGTTGCCACTTTCGGCGCACTTTGCAATTTATTAAACATTTTATTGTGCCCCAAGGCGTGCTTCTTGCAACAGAATGTGGCCAGACATTGAAAAGTTTTTATACTGCCAACTCCGCTAAAGAGCCCCAGCACAATTAAAGCCAAGTTCTAATGTTAAATAGCAAGAAGAAGAAGCAGAAGAGTGGGAACTGAAGGACGGACTAATGGACAAACGGACAAAGAAAGAGACACACACAGGTGTTGGAGAAGTTGGAATGAGTAAGATTTGAATTTGGATTTATATTTAAATTGGATTCGGACCTGGATTTGAACTTGTACATAGACTAGGGCTTTTCCATGGACTATGTCTTGGATTTGGTCTGGGAGTTGGAGTTGGAGTAGGATTCGACTAAATCTTGTTCCTGGATTTGAACTTGGGCATTGTTAAAAATTCTAAGCATAAAAGTAAAGAGTTCTTCGGGATGTTCTTCTACAAAGAAAACCCAAAAAAAAAAAACTTCAGTGAAATAAATAATTGTAAGCCGACGGATAGGATTATAATTTTCTTTTTTATGTAATCCGTCCTATATAATCCTTTTCTAAAGCAACTGCTGTCTAATCTATAGTTTCCCTGCAATCCCGTAGCTTCAGTTCAGTTCATTATTTGTTCATAGTATTTGTCAGTTATTTACTTATTCTTCTACTCTCCCGCCCACTTGTCATTAATAGAAATATATATACTTATTCAGCTTGTTTGATAACAGCTCAGGAGCCAGGTTGATCCCACAAACATACAATCTCGCACAAACACATATGTAAGCATTCACTGAGGTAAGCATCTGGAGAGTCTACACAACAGTTTCACTTGAAACTGGATGCTACAACACCAACAACAACAACAGAGAGAGAGGGAAAAAGAATCTAGGTCTTCCAGGCGAGTGCATGCATTGTAAGTCCTGTCAGAGACCCCTTAGCACCCCAATTATAACGCGCTAAACAATAAAGAAAATAATAATAAAACTCTAGTGCACACACACACTCACACACACTGACACAGACACATACTCATACACTTGAACACACGTGTAGAGTAACTAACATGTGTGAATGCAAAGAGCAACCCTCGCTAATGAAGCTGCAGTTTTTTTACCGTCTCTTTCTCTCTCTCACAAAGTCTTTCGCTGTGCTGTGCTCATACAATTTGCCAGTGCGACGAAATCGCAGTCTCAGGTCTTTACGACGAGGACAACAACTGGTTTTAGCCTTGGTTAAGCGAAGGGGGAAGGGGGGTTGAACGGATGTTTGGAGGTTTGGGGGAATTATCACCAGTAGCAATGGGCAGTCATTAGGGATATGAGTCGAATGAACAGACGGGCAGACGGACACACACAGTGGGACACAGACATGCAGACGGGCAGTGAAGAAATGAAGCTGCGATATTAACAATTGTGCGAAGCTTTTTCTTTTTTCCCTCACAAGGATAAATACGTCGTATTATCGGCCAGTGATGAAGTAATGCAACAAATTATAACAGCAGCAGCAGCAGCAATATTTAAGCTAGTTATAACCATGCAGAGGGTATATTAAGGCGTATGCAACGCCTCTTAGCAGGCGTGGCAGATACAAGAAAGTGTGCATACATACATATATTCTTCATTAGCAACGAGAAGCAGGATACAAAAGTAGATGTCTGTCAATTTGTCTGTTCAATTGTTGCTTAGTTTTAAAGCTATCCCCATGAAACTTGGTATACATTGTCCCTATGCCCATAAGCTATATGTAAGTGAGAACTGGATAGATCGGACCACTATATCATATACATAGCTGACATAGGAACAATCTAAAATAGTTTATATTTCGTTTTTTGCTTTCTTCCTATAAAAAATAAAGCTGAATAATAATTTTATTATACTTGTATTGCTAGTATATATTTTATTTGATGAATTTATTTGTATAGCGTTGGGTAAAAAATATTATTTTATTTTATAATAAAATCAATTTTGCATGCTAAACTCTTACATATTCATGTCATGTTATTCATGCCTTTTAGTTATTGTTATTGTGTTATCAGGCACAGGAAATGCCGATTTTTTTTTCCGGCTCGTGTCACGCAGGAATAATACGATATGCCGCCGTCGCTGCTGTTGTTGTCGCTGCCGTTGACGTTGCCGCCTACACGGCTACCAAAACTTTATTTTTTCGACCAGTCAAACAGACTAGAAAATAAAAACAGAATTCGATGCTTTCCCATTGCATACAATGTTGTTGTTGTTAGTATTGTTGTTGTTTGTACTACGCGCATTATGGCAATTTTCAATGTTGTATTCCATTAACTACTCACAAACACACACACACACACACTTATATACAGTCAGAAAATGCATTTGTATATGTAAATACACAGGCAGCGACACAGCTGAGCTGCCAGCTTCGTAACCGCAGGCAACATGTGCCGCACACAGCGACAGCGACAGCGAACAGCTAAATGCATGTGTAAATGATGAAAGAGAGTGAGTCAATGGAAGAGAACACGCGCGAGAGCGAGAGGGAGAGCTCGCGATGCGAGTTTGTTGTTTTGTGTATGCAAGAGAGGGAAAGGCAGAGAGCAGTTGGAGTTAGCGGCGCTTTATTTGCTGGGAACAAATACTTACAACAACAACAAAACAACAAAAAAAAAGAGAAGAAACAAAAAAGAAGAAGAAGCAGAAGAAGAACTACAACAAAACGCAAATCACAGCTGCAGGCGTAGGCAAGCGGGCAGCGACGTCAACAACGACGTTAACGCCGACGTCGACGTCGATTCTCAACATAAAAAAGCGCCGCCGTCGCGTCTCTCACTCTTTTATGCTTTTTGTCTCGTTTTCTCTTCTCTTTGCGTTTATTGTAACATTTGTTTTGACATGGCGCGTAGAGCCGTCATTCCCCACACCCATCATTTTCTCCTCCCCTCCCTCAACTCCACACTGCAACCCACTGACTGCAGCAGAGAGGAGTTGTCAGTCAGTCAGCCGATCTGTCCAGCAATCAATTTATTTTAGTTTGTTTGTTGCGCCGTTTTTTTTTACCAGCCTGCGAGCGTAAAGTTTTTGAAATTAGTTTCAAGTTTTTTTTTTTTTTTTGTCGTTTTGTTTTGTTTTGTTTTTGCGGCGACATTTTTTTTCCGGGCGCAGCTTTTACTAAAAGTGTTTGAAAAACGAAAAGACGAAAGAAGAACGTTGAATGAGAGAAGAAGAAGCAGAGGAATTGAAAACAATTGGCACTTGTCAACATTTCGGTTGAATTGCTTGAAAAACTAGACAGTTTTTCAAGCAGTTTCAAGTGCGTTTTTTTTTTCAGGGTGAAACGTTTAAATTTAAATAAAGCTAAAGAATTAGATGCAATTTATTGTTTACAATTATTTAAATTTTTAATTTTTATAATGTCCCTGCCAGCTATTATACCTTTGGAACAGGAGTTCTGCATGTCTAACAGGCAAAAGTTGTATAAAAGTTGAAGCAGGCCGCATCGGGCTACTATATAATATACATATATGTATGTAGCTCCAATGG
The DNA here is from genome assembly GCA_037044475.1 of Zaprionus obscuricornis. Lineage (NCBI taxonomy): Eukaryota > Metazoa > Arthropoda > Insecta > Diptera > Drosophilidae > Zaprionus > Zaprionus obscuricornis. Next base: position 113,123 of record JBAMBR010003463.1, on the reverse strand, counting down.
AAACGATCAGTTGAAAATATACTTATTATATGAAAATATTGTTAAGATATCCCTCTGACTCTTAGAGGATTTACAGGATTTGCTTTAGCTTTGTGTAATATTCTCCAATCAAATCGTATTATACAGCAGCATAATCGTTTTCCGCACATAATACCTATATGAAAAAAATAAGGGAAAATACAAAAAAAAAAATAACAAATAAAAAAACTATAATAATCTGTGAAAATATACATATACGATTACATGCGACTTTATTCATTGAAACGGAACCCTCACATCGTATTTCCAGGGTCTAGATCTAGGGCCTGTGCTACTTTCTCTGCCTTAAAATAGCGCAACATTTTTCTGGGCTTAAGTCAAAGTATTTTGCTGACAAGAATTTTCTTACATTTTCCTCGAGTGTCTGTGTGTGTGTGTGGAAAAACTACAACTGCGAAAAATGCATTTATTTTATTTATTTATTTTTATTTTTTTTTTTGGTTCGTTCTTTATTTTTTTGCTTGCTGTTCATTCTTTTCAGTTTTCATATGAATTTTTGTTGGTTTTTACGATTTGTCAATGCGACATCTGCAGGCAACGCAACGGCATCGCATCGCACCGCACATGAAGTGAGGCAATTGCGATTGATAAGGGTTTTCATATATTGTATCTTCTCTGCGTATCATCGTATCTTCTCTTTGTACTCTTCTTCATCTTCATCTTTCTTGTTCGTCTTGTTAGTCTTGTTGTTATTGTTGCCACACACGTTGCCTGCTACAGAAATACATCTATGTGTATGTGTGTTTGTGTATTTGATTTAAGGTTTCTCCCTCAAATGTATGTGTGTGTGTGTATGTGTGTGTTTATGCACTGAGAAAAATATTAGCTGTTAAAAATAGCTTGAAGAATTCTAAAGAAAATGTAATATATAAGAGTGAAAATATTGAACAAACACTCAGCTCAAAGTAAATGTTCATCCAATTTCTTGGAGAATTTTCAACTTGAAGAACTTAACTTAAGAAAACGTAATATAAACAGTTAAAACTCTCTGGGACAGACACACATAGTGTCTGGCAACTTTTATCCGCTCATGACGAATGTCAAATAGAGTTGAAATTTCCACCAAACAAAAGTAGTTTTCTCTGTAAAAAGATTTTTGACTTAATATTTTAATGAAACTTTCTAAAGATTTTAGAAAAAGTTATACAAAATCTTAGAATTAATCAGTTTTAAACTTGAAACAGCAAAAACCCTTTTTTATGTCAGTATATTAGCTGGAGGAATGTCTTAGTTTTTAATGAATTAGAATTAAATGAAATGTTATAACAAATGCTAATGAAAAACGGACAAGCAACAGATTTCTCGCTTTACTTGCAGCTAATGCTAATTAGCATAAGTAAATGAAATTCAAAATGAATATGAATCAGAATCAGAACCCAAATCAACTTTAAAGTAACACACACACAGGGACAGGGACAGGGACAGGGACAGGGACAGTGACAGTGACGGTTACACACACACATGTTTTCATACACGTACTATCCATAATTCATCCAACCAACGGAGCTCCAAAACTCAACCCCCCCAAAAAAAATAAAGCACAACAAAACCAAACCAAACTGTGGAAAGAACTTTTTTTGAGTGAGGAACTAGAAACAGAAAGAGTGAGAGAGAGAGAGAGAGAGTGCTGAGTGGGGACAGTGGAGCTGAATGAGCAAGATTTGCTAAAATGAAAGAGATTGTCAGAAACAGTTTATAACGCCAAGAAATATGCCGCACATAAATCAAAATTGACATCTAAACAAATATGTTTGAACGGTTAGCGAAGGGGAAAAAACCCTTAACGACGTGCATTGGAACGTCTAACGATTTTCACTCTACGCTATGTATTTTTTTTTTTCTCCTTTTTCAATTGTAAATTTTATGCGTGTCGATGTCGATCAAAGGAAACTCGAAAAACACATAGACGAAATACTATTTTTGGGATACGGCTTGACGGCCACGGACTACAGACTACGGACCAGACATTTGTTTTTGGCAGGTCGCGTTGGGTTTTTGACGCCATGTGGGGTATTTCCTGATGTTTTCAAGCATTTTAATTTATGTATCAACTGTGAGCTTGGAGCTGTGAACGGAAGTTGAGGCAATTTCAAAAAACGTTTCAGGATACACAAGAATTGAGCAGAAAAATCGACCTCAAAGCGCCAAACCTTTTCGCTAACAGAAAAGATCTATATATAAATATGTACATATATCTGTAACCTTATGGTTAAGGGTTAAATTCTTAGTCAATCGTTTAATTCATTAAGCTTTTGAGGCCTACCGACTAACAGGATACAACAAGTTAGGAATTTTGCTCATCAAGATTTCAGCATGAAATTAAATAATTTTCTTTATACAGAAGTGTTTTATTTATTTATTTATTTTTTTTTTTTGGGAGGAAAGTGTCGGCCAATTGACGCATGAAGCTGGCGGGAAAACGTCTAAATAATTAGATAAACATTTAAGCTGAGCAAAACGAAAGAAAAGAAAAGTAAAATAAAAAGACGACAAAGTGACAGCAGCAGCGGCAACAGCGGCAACAACAGCAGCAGCAGCAGTAGAAGCTGTGGCTGCCAGAGCAAGAAGAAGATGAAAAACACGCGACAGCCGTAGACATACTATAACGGCAATGCGGGGGGAAAACTTGTGCGGCGAGTGTTGATGTTTGTTGAGAGCATAGGAGTTGGGGCAAGTAAGCTAAAAGACAGCGATAGGGACGTGAGGTTTGGGGCAGAGGATGGCAGTGTACGTGACCATAACATGAACTGCCTCCCGCACATGCACACACACACACAAACACACACACACATACAAACACATGCATACAAATATACGCACACTAAATACATATACAATTTGCGGGTTCAAAGTGGAGAGACGACGACTACGACGACGACAACGACTGCGACGGCGACGGCAAAGACATACAAACAGGAAATATTTAACGTGCTTGCAACAACAACTGAAATATAAATAAAAATAATAATAATAATGGGCATAAAACGTAGGGAACACAGAACGTGGCAAGAGGCAAGCGAAAGAGAGAGAGAGAGAGAGCAAAACCGTGAGGGTTGCTGAGGCCCTGCACAGAGAGAGAGCAACTGGCAAAGACAATACCAAAGAGGAGAGCGAAAGCCGAGAGCTAATGCAAGGCATGCCATGCATATGTGTAAGTGTATGTGTGTGGGTGCGTGTGCAGCGGTCGTGTGCCGAAGTCCAAGTTATCGTCGTCGTCGTCACCATCGTCATTCTTGTCCTCTTCGCGGCAAAACCTCTGGGGTTCAGTTAATGCTCTCTCTCTCTCTCTCTCGCTCGCTCGCTCGCGTTTAGCTGATAAAGTTGCCGTTAGAATATCCCATGGGCCCTTTTTTTATACAGGGAAATTCTCTGATCGCGCAAGAGATACAGAATACTTCGTAGCCACAGCGAAAGAGAGTGAGAATGTAGTGCGAGCTCGTACAAAATACACGAATGTATTGAAGAGTGAACAAACAAAACAGTGAACAGTCGCGCGACGGCGCAACGCTCGCTTCGCTCATTGAGAGAGTTGTATAAAAACAACGGCAAAAACAGGGAATTTAATGCTGCCTGTGCTGGCAGTTGCTGCGCTTGCTGCCTGCCTGACTGCCTGCTGGCCTTTTACGAATTCTATAAATCAGTCTTACATTTTCTCTTTCACATCATTCAGCCATTTTCTCTTTGACGCGACGGACGCGTCTGCAGCTTTGCAAACGGACGAAACGGAACGAATGAAAAATAAAAAAAAATAAATAAACGGGCAACGCGCCGCACGAAGAACAACGCTTTGGGAATTTGGTTATTCTGTCGGTCGGATTAATTAAAATAACAATATTCTTCTTCTTATCATGTGTATATTCCGTGTTCTGTGCTAACATAATTCATAATAATAATAATAATAATAATCATAATCATAATAATCTACATACATAAATAATAATGCAAAATTAATATCAATAAGTGCTGAAAAAAATTCAATAACAACAACAAAATGCAATAATAAATAAAAGCAAAGGAAAAATTTTATAAAATGCACTAAGTGTGGATTGTGTGTAAAATATACAACCAAAAAAAATAATACAAAAAAAAGTAAGCAAAAGAACAAGAAGCAGAAGAAGAAAAGATAAGAAACGTGCGTGCGTTAGCTGTGATTCTCTATGTATGCCTGTGTGTGTGTGTTTAAATAGCGTGCGTACGTGTATATGTGTGTGTGAGTGAGTATGTATGTGTGTGAAACATTTAAGCTTTAAGTGCTGTGCCTGTCGCCAGCCGCAAGCGTGTGCTGCTGCTTTTGCTGCGCTTTGGATATAATCAACGATATCAACATTAAATCGCAACTGACTTCGCCTCGCCGCCAGCATATTTTCAAAACTGCTGCTGCCTAACATTAAATGTTAGTATACCAACACAAGCATAACTACTAAATATGCACAAACAACATAACATAAAAACAAGAACAACAACAGAAACAACAGCAACAACATAAACTAGCAGAATAAGAACGAGACGTCTGCAAAGATGCGACTGTCGGGACAGCAGACTGGCAGACCGTCAGACAGTCAGTTGGCCTGTCAGTGTGTTAAAAATAAAAGTAATCAAAAGGGGGCAACGATTACGTCGCCGTCGCTGCTAGCGTCGCTGTTGCTGTTGTCGTCGCGTGCATTGCTCCCTCTCAGCTGCTGCGCATGTGATTGTAGGTTGTAGTTGTAGTTGTAGTGAAGTGTTTTCTTTTTTTTATATATATTTATATGCAGGCATATACATACATACATATATAAATATTATATGTATATGTATGTGACGAGACTGTGTGACAATTTTGTCAACTATTACAGCAGCGCTTACATTTACATCATATGTTAAATAAACTGTTAACATTGAGAGCTTTCTTTTCTTCTGCAGCATGCATATATGTATATGTATATATATTTGTCACACTGTCGTTTGTTTTTGTTTGCCCACGCAAATATGCAATGATTTTTCTTGTTGTTGTTGTACGTTTTTGTTGTCGCGTTTCACTGCGTTTCTCACCAGAAAACATTCGTAATGCGCCCGTCGCGCCCCGTTGCTCGCTCTCTCACTCATCATATGCGCGCGCTCACAGCGCGTTTTTCATTCATAGCTTGCAAATGAAGCGTGCTCAATTGTACGACACGACGGGGGGAAAACAGTATGGGCCATGGGCCTAGTGGGACGGATAGTGGGAATGAGATGGAAATGGTTCATGAGTGGAATGAGTTGGGGTTGGAATCTGTGTTTGTGTGTGTGTGTGTGTGTTGGTTGGGTGGTGGATACACATACACATACAGACAGAGAAGTAAATACAGCAAAGCATCTTGCAAGGCAAGCGGAAGTAGAAGCCGTTTTGTCTGTCTGTTAAGTCTGTTGTATGTCTATTTGTGTGCGTGTGCATCTGTGTGTATCTAATGGGATTTTCTAATAAAATTTAAATTGTTGCCGTTTTTTACTAGGTGACTGCCAATGAATTTAATATGAAGTGTTTTGTGAGAAATGAAGATAGTGGGAGTGAGACCAAAGAGAGATGGAGAATGAGAAGTGGCAAATGAAATACGAGTGTTAAAGAACAAAATGAATGAACAATTTCTGTTCAACAAATTTTTGCTATAAATCAAGTTGTAAAATATATAATTAAAAACAATACAAAAAACAACAAAAAACGAAAATAAACTTAAAATAAGCTTGTGTAAATATAGAAAATAAGAAAACTGTAGCAACAAAAGTGAAATATGTTTTACAGGTGAAACATTCATGTGGCAAGCAAAATGCCGTCGCTAAATCATGAAATCGTTAAACATATAAATATTTGTACAAATATTGTGAAAAGTGAGAACATTAATAATTTCAATAATATTTATGCATGCGTTACGTTATCATCAATAAAAATAAATAAATAAAAAGAGAAAACAATTTAAAAAAAAAAAACACTATAAATAAATGAGAAAAAATACGTAGAAATATGAGAAATATTGAGCTGAAGTTTCAGTAATAATAAATAATAAAATATTAAAATATATTAATAAAATAATAATAATAATAAATATAAATAATTTATATAAAATACTGATATCAGTCAAATACTACTATGTGAAATGTGTGAGAATTAATCATAAAATCTGTTGTTGATTTCAATTGTTGTATTGTACAAGAAACTTAAGAAATACTTGAAGAAAAATCTTACTATAGAAACATATACAATAAGTATTTTTAAACCTATTACTTTCATAGCAGTTACCTGTGAGAATCATTTGAAAATCATTATAATAATTAAATTTACCCTAAACCAACGGAAAAAAATGCAAACGATCAGGGGTCTAAACCAACCACATAACATATAATTCTTGTTTTGGGTTTTATTTCTGGTTGCAATGTTTCAACTGTTACCTTACCTTAAAAACTAATTTCCATGACAATTTATAAGTAAATCTTTCCATTTTGTTTGTTTGTATAAATTGTATTTCGTTTGCATGTTATATACACACACATACACATATACATATACATTTGCATTTACCTTGTTATCTACGGTTTAAGGGCAACATAAAAAAAAAGAACAAGCTATCAGAAGAAACCTCATGAAAGTTAAAATCCCTGTCCGAGAAGAACTCAAACTCAAATACACAAACCAAAAACCCGACCCGAGGCTACTCTGCCTTTGGGTTCTGTCTGTGACTGCGTTGTGAACCCGACCAACAGCAGCTTAACATTAATCTCCACATTTAACGATCCGTTTAACAGGAATGTTGTTGACACTCTGACAGTGCGGCAAAACAAAGGTAGATTACACATACAAAGCTACAAAGTGAGATAGAGAGAGAGAGAGAGAGATTGATAGAGAGAAAAAGAGCAAAGAAGAGGCAGGTGGAATTTCTCATAAAACGAAATATTCTATTTAAAAGCCTAATAAAATATTTTACAAATTTACAAAGCTGCCATTAAAATGCACAAAAATGTTACACACAAAAAAAAAATATATATAAAAATAAAAGAAAACAAAACTAAAAAAAAAAATTCAAAATCAAGTGCAATCAGCAAAGACAACAACAACGAGAAGAACCACGAAAAAAATGACTGCATAAAGTAAATAAAAAAAAAAGAGTTGAAAAGCGAATGAGTAAAAAGAGCTAAGCACAAGTGCATATGCATGTGTGTGTGTCTGCTTGCTGCATGCATATCAGTGTGTGAAAAATACTCACGCTCAACGCTTTTTTTTTATTAATTCTGTTAAATATGCACAAAAAAAAAAAAAAGAATATGAAAAAAAATGAAAAAGAATTTCAAACAAACATCAAACACATGTGTGTGTATGTGGAGAAGAAAAGGGTTGCCGAGGTGGTGAATTATACAGGGATGGGGAAGGGGGTGTGGTGTCTTTAGAAGCAGCTCTGACTCTAGCTCTGACTGTGGCTCTGCCTATGTGCAAGTTGTAGTCGCAGTCCATTTCCCATTTTGTTCCCCCTTCAACCCAAAATGTTGTTCTGCCCGCTGGCCGTTGTCGTTGCCTGCTGCCACTGCCACTGCTGCTGCTGCTGCTACTACCTGAAACAGAAATTTTCCCGCATTAGAATGCTTGTGCTCCGTTTTGTTGTTGTTGTTTTTGTTGCTGTTGTTGTTTGGTCGGTTGGTTATGTTGCATGCGGACGCCGCGTAGTCGACAGACAATCAACAGCGGGACTGACGGTGCCAAGAGAAAGAAACAGAGAGAGAGAACACACAGAGACATGCAGACAGACAGACATAACAGACGAGCAGACGTACGAACAACACAGAAACGAAAAAGAAGAAAGAATGAAAGAAGAAAAGAAGGAAAAAAAAACAAGCTGGCAAAAGGGCCATGGCATGGGAGTTGATTTTATTTTTCTTCCTTTTCGGCTGCTGCTTCTACTGCTGCCTTTGCTGTCTTTGCTGCTGCCTCTGCTACTACAATGCTGCCTTTGCTCTGCTGCTTCTGCTGCTGCTGCTGCTTGTGTTATGTTGTGTGTAGTATTATTTTTTTTGTTTACCTTATGCTTTCGTTTATCGACCCGTTTTTGGTTTTGTGTGTTTTTGTGTGCTACATATGCGTTTCTTTCGCTCTTTTTGTCCGTCTCTTTTTTCGTTCGCTCGTCGCGTGCGCCACTCTCGCAGCAAAACAGCAACAACGGCAGAGACAGAGGCAGAAGCAGCGACTGCGACAGCAGCATAATCGCAGCTTGCATGCTTTTGTATCTTGTCTCTCTCTCTCTCTCACACACTCACATGCTCTCTCGGTGTGTCTTTTCGTATTGCTTTGTATATCTGTCTGTAATATTTTTTTTTTGTTTTATTCGCGCTAAAAGGAACAATGATGAGGAGGACAACGCAACATTCCATGAGTCTGAGTTTTGATGACTTTCTGTCGTTTTTTTTTAACCGTCAATTAAATACATTTGTATTAAACTCACCTCTGCAAGTAGACATACTTATGCATATATATATATAAATGCATTATTTTACAGTTACTTTAATGCAGCTAATTAAATTAACATGTCATTATACTTCTTCTGTTCTTCTTTTTTTATTCATCAACATTAATTTCTTAACGTTGCTTATGTTGCTTTGCACATAACATTTTGACTTTAACATTTTTCGAATGTTAGCGCGCGCGTTATGGCAAGCAGCTTTTGTATGTCAACACTGTTAAGTCGCTTGTTTGGGAAATTTTTAGCGCACAGCTGTGTGAGATTTAACATTGCGCTAGCGATGCGCGTTGCCAACGCAAACTGTTTGCTGTTAACAAAACAAAAAAAAAACAAGTTAAAAAGAAAAAGAAAAACACAAACAAAATAATATTAATTGTTATTGTGATTATTTATTACTATGTTTCGAATAAAAGAAATGCACACATCATGAATTAAACTACAATCGAAATGTATGTGGCATAACATACAAGGCAAGAATAAATATTATCGACAGACACAGCATGTGTTCTGCTCCGTTTTGTTGTTTATGTATTGTGTGTTGTGTGTTGTGCGAGTCTTCTCTGTAAGCTTAGGGTATTATTTATAAGGTGTGGCTGTTGAATTTTGTGCAATACTCTTGCATATAATAATACTCTGTAAATATGTATGAATTAATAATATTAATATTGTTTTCTTTCTTTTTCTTATTATTATTTGCAGCGGCGTTGCCACCTCGCTAAGCTGCGCCGACTCCAGCACAGGGTCCAGTGAGGATGCATCCGAGCCCGGCTCGCCATACAGTGCGCACTCGCTATTGAGCGACGAGCACCAGCAGCAGCAGCAGCAGCATCATCAGCTAAACAAAATGCCGCCACAAATACTCAGCGCTGCCGCTGGCAATAGCAATAATAGCAACAGCAGCAGTAACAGCAACAGCAACACCGCAACAGCAAGTGCAACAACAGTCACAACAGCTGCCACAACTGTAGCTGCAACAACCATAAATAATACAAATGCAGCACGCAACAATATTAACAACACTGCCAAAATCACAATAGCAACATCAGCAACAGCACAACGCAACATCAACAGCAGCACGACGACGACGACGACATCAACTGCGACATCGCTGCCAACGTTACAATGGCCATGGAACACAAGTTTAGGCAGCACATCGACAGCAGTGCCTGCTGCAGCAACAGCAGCAACAACAACAAGCAAGAAACGTGCGGCTGCTATTGCCGGCCACAACAGCAGCAACAACAACAACAACAGCAGCAGCAGCAGCGATGTAAGTAGCAAAAAGTCACGCGCCGATTTGTCGAGCAACAACAGCAACGGCAGCAGCAACAGTTGCAATCCCAATAACCTCAGCAGCAGTGAAAAAAGACTGAAAGCCGCCGCCTTGGAAGAATCACAAACAAAAATCACAGGATTCTTCAAGTCACAAATGAAGGCAACAGCCGGCAATAAGCTGGCAACAGCAACACCATCACCACCACCACCAACAACAACTGCAGCAGCAGCAGCAGCCATAGCTACGCCCAATACGCTAACAATGAGCACGCCGGCAACAACTGCATCATTGAATAAATATTTCAATATACTTTCGCAGCTTAACGAACAAAAGCAACAACAACAACAACAGCAGCAACAGCAACAACAACAACAACAGCAGCAGCAGCAACAACAGCAACAGTTGCAGTCACAACAAAAGTCAACAACAGTTGCTGCCACAGCTACAGCTACTACTGCTGCTGCGGCTACATTGCCGGTGCCGGCGCTAAAGAAGATCGAACGCAGCAGCAAGCAGCCAGCGAAAATTGCACAAGTTGCGCCAAATTTAAGAAAAACGCCAAGCAACAGCAGCAGCCACGCCCACAACTCACATGGCAATGGGCATTCGAGTGTTGGTAAATCACCAGCGAAGAAGCATGTTGCCATTGCACCGCGCACGCCCGAAATGAAGCAACAGCAGCAGCAACAGTTGCAATTGCAGGCATCAAAACAATTGCTAGCAGCGGCAGCGTATCGCAACAACAATGCAAACATCAACATTAACAACAATCAATGCACAACAATAGCAACGGCAGCAACAGCTGCAGCAACAACTATTGCTGCTGCCAAACCCTGCCATAAATTGCAACTGTCAGCACCTATACCCGCCGTACCCACCGCCCCCACAGCCACGCCCAATCCGACACTATATCAGCTGCCGGTGCAATTGCCAAATTTAGTGCAGTTACCGCCACAACTAGCTGCCGCCGCCAACATCATGCAACTGAACAATGTTGCTAAAGCAGCAGTTGCTGCTGCCGGCAGCAACAATGCTTTGGCTGCTGCTGCCTCAGCACAGGCAGCACAAGCAGCAGCAGCACAATATTTTCTTAATGGAACCGTTTTTAAGCTGCAACAGGTGACGACAGCAACAACGACAACAGCAACAACGGCAACAGCGGCAGCAGCAACTGCTGGTGGCGTGAATCCTTTTGGTCTGCTCAGTGCCAATGAGTTGCAGGAATTGTTGCTTAAACAGCAGCAGGTACAACAGCAACAGGTGCAACAGCAACAAGTGCAACAGCAGCAACATTTGCAGTTACAACAGGCAGCAGCTGTTAAGGCCGCCGCAGCAGCAGCAGCTGTTGCCACGCCCACAACGACAGGTACGGCTAACTTTCAAGAGTTGATTCAACAACAAATTGCTGCCGCAATGGCAGCACAACAGCAACAGCAGCAACAACAACAGCAGCAGCAACAACAACATCATCAACAGCAGCAGCAGCAACAGTTGCAGCGTTTAGGCGCTGCAGCAGCACAACCTGTGTTTATGGCCACACCCGCTGGTCTGTTGTTGAATGCAGCAACGTTACCAGCAATGTTGGCGCAAGCAGCAGCAGCAATTGCTGCTAATAGTCAGCAACAGCAGCAGAAAGTTGCTGCCGCTGTAGCACTGCAACATCAACAGCAGCAACACCAACAACAACAACAGCAGCAGCAGCAGCAACATCATCAACAACAGCAGCAGCAGCAGCAACAAGCGTTGCCAGCATTGCAACCGATTCCCGCCTTGAGTTCAATTTTTGAGCCAGCAACAGAGCAACAACAGCAGCAACAATTGCAGTTGCAGCAACAGCAATTTGCTCAATTGTTGCTCTCACATCAACATCAGCAGCAACAACAGCAGCAACACCAACAACAACAGCAACAGCAGCAGCAGCAACAACTTATCACTGCCACACAGCCACCGCCGTTGACTACTGCTGCTGCTGTTGCCAGCAACAACAGCAACACTGCCAGCAACAACAACATTATTGCCTCGAATAATTTAAGCAACAACAACAACAACACCGCTGCCTTATTGCCTTTACAGCAACAACAGCAGCAGCAGCAACAACAACAACTTCAACTTCAAACACAGCCACAGCTACAATTGCAACCACAGCAGCAACAACAACAACAACAACGTGCCATTATCAAGGGTCCACCGCCACTGGTCACAATCTCCTCCGCCTCAATATCGAATACAGCAGCAACTGTTGCTGGTGCCAAGGCACGTTCGTTGCCCGCTGCACTCGCCAAACCTTATCAGAAACGCGGCTCACCGCAGCAACAGCAGCAGCAGCAACAACAGTCTGTTGGCAGTAAAACAAAATATGCTGCCATAGCGACACCAACAACGCCGCCACCATTGGTGCCAACAAGTACATCAGCAACAGTTGCTGCCAAAGAGTTGCAACAATTGCGCAAGAGTGCAACGCCAGTTGCAACTGTAACAGCACCAACTCCGCCATTGGTAAGCATTGCACCTGCAAAGTTGACGCCAACACTTAGCATAGCCAAGCAACAGCAACAACAATTGCAACAACAACTACAGCAGCAGCAGCAGCAGCAGCAGTTGCCGCAAGCTGTTGCAAAGATCTCAAGTACAGCTGATCTCTTTGATCTGGTTAAGAATTCAAATGGCGCCATTAGCATTCTTGGCAAATCGAGCAACATTAATACGACAGCAACAATTGCTGTTACACCAGCAACACTTACACCCCTGCCCTTCAGTTCACCCAGTAGCAACAGTAACAGCAACAGCAATATAACGCAACGTGCATCACCCGCCCTCTCCGCACTCTCCGCCCACTCAACAACATCGACAACATTGTCAGCATTTGGTAAATCTCTTGTCTCCATTAAATCTGAACCACTCGAAGATTCAACCATGTCTGCTGTGAGCAATACTCCGCCATTGTGTAGTACACCAAAAGCAGAGCCGCAACCACAATCATTTGCCGGACAATTGCCGCGTCGTGAGTTGAGTGTGAAACATGAGATGTTGCAGCACGACAGCAACTGCAATTCAAATTCGAATTGCAGCAGCAGCTATAATTCTGTTAGCTCTGCGGCAGATCTCTCACTGGAAGCCTCAACACCAGCATCACTTAGCTCATCGGCACCATCGCCGGCCAGCAGCAGCAATAGTCAAACGAATCTGCAGATGTCATCGCCGGAAGGACATGCAAGTCAACAGGATTTGCTTAGTGAAATGGTGACATCATCATGTAATTCGAGTGGCACTGACAATATGGATGATTGCTCACAGACGGCAACAATAAATGATGTAACAACAACATCGCCAACAACACTTGTTGCACCAACAACAATTATTGCAGCAGCAGCAACAGCAATAACTACGACTGCAGCTACCTCAGCAACAGCAGCAGCGACAGCAGCAACAGTTGTTATTGCACCTGGCAGCAGCAGCAGTAATTATGATGAAGAGGATGACAAATCAGTGGCATCATCAGAGACTGCAACACATAAACGTTTGACGCCCGAATCTGGCATTGGCGGCAGTCTCAGCAACAGCGAAAGCAGCAATTCAATTGCTGATGCAATGTAAGTGTTAAATGCAACTTCTCTATCTCTAGTACAAATAACTAATCTCTCTCTTTCTCTCTCTCTCTCTCTATGTAGCTCCTCAAAATCCGTTTGTCCGCCTGCTTCAGCCAGCAGCAACAGTTGCAATGCCTCCGATAGCAATTCATTAGCAAGCAATGCTCCTTCACCTGCCTCACACACCAGCAACATTGATGATTGCTCGGCACCCAGCACACCTCCTGCCTGCACTATTGTTGATACACAGCTGGCAGAGAATGCTAGCAAATCTTTACCAAAATGCGCAATTTCACCAATATTATCGCAACCAAAGACAATACGTTTTCCAGCTGGTGCTGGCGGTGCTGCTGGTGGCAAAGGTGGCAAACGACATGATGGCGTCTGCTATTGGGATAAATGTAACAAGAAGCATGAGAGCAACTCCAAGCTATTGGATCATATGCAGACACATCATGTGAATACACAGACAGGTCCATTTGCTTGCCTTTGGGTTGGTTGCAAGGTTTACAATAAGGAATCTTGCTCGCGTCGCTGGCTAGAACGACATGTGCTATCACATGGCGGCTCCAAGCAATTTAAATGCATTGTCGAGGGCTGCGGTTTACGTTTTGGTTCACAGGTAAGAAAATATACTATAATTTCCAAGACTCTCAGCTAATGTAAATATTTTGCTTATCTTTTAGCTGGCACTGCAGAAGCATGTGAATAATCATTTCAATGCGACAGATAATGCCAAGGAGAGCACCAGCAAACGTACCTCAGATCCGCCAGTGCCCAAACAATTGCGTAAAAATGGCAAAAAGTTACGTTATCGCCGTCAACCATTTTCTGGTAAGTTGCAAAGGCACACAGAATGACAGAATGGAAGTTGCAATAAAATTTATTTTGCAGCACGCATGTTTGACTTTTTTGATACGGGAATTATGGAAGGATTGCAGCATCGTTTGCGTCAAATAAGCACATTGACAAATGGTGCACAAGCCATTACATTTCAGGGACAATGCCTCATGCGTCGACGCAATAGTCGCGGCTGCTACGAATGCTTTGTACGCTGGTCGCCACGTGAAATGTAAGTAACAACAGCAGCAGCAACATATAGAATTTATATTAAACATTTCATTTTATGCTTTACAGCTTATCGGATGAATGGATGCCCGAGTGTCCGAATCGTACGCGGCAACATACCAAAGTGTTGCACATTAAACATATGCGACCAGCGGAAAAGACACGCATTGATAGTCTGCTTAGCACTGCATATAGATTACGCTATGATGCGCAATTGTTTAGCGATGATTACAATATTAATATGCAGCGTGATGATGATGATGATGATGAACAGTATGATGATGATAATGATGATGAGGAGGAAGAAGATAATAGTAATTGTGCGCAAAGTGATGATGAAATGGATGTTGATCTTGATGATGATGTTGATGAGGCTGATCAAGATGATGATGATGATGATGATGAAGATGATGGCGTCTCTGGCACAATTAGCACTAGCAGCAGCACTATCTCCAGCTATCAACAGGTGCTTAGCATTGCACAATTGCAAATGCAACAACGTCGCAAACATCCAAGAAAACCGCCAAAGGTGTTGCCCAAGCAGCAACAACAACAGCAACAATTGCAGTTGGTGCCAACAGATGCGCTGGTGCCACTATAGAAAGTATTTGACACCTCAATAAAACAAACACACACACATACACACAATCACACACAAACAAACAAAACAAAAAGGACAAACGAGTAAACAGTGACAAGTAGTTTTATATAAGACCCAAAAAAACAAAAATCAAATCCTACCCCACCACCCCGCCCCTTAAAAATAATAGAATAACATACATTTATACATATATATATATATAAAATTAGAAATTGTAAAATATATAAAGCAAGAGAGAATATTCCCTAACTCTCTATCTGTACCCATGCCACACCCCCCGACCCCGCCCTTCATTGTAAACCATTTAAAGGTGTATATAAAAATCGCTTCAATATCATCCAGAAAACGCGACATGAACAAATTTTTTTTTTATGTTGTCGTCGTCAATGGCTTAATTTTATAATGTTTTATAGCTATATATATATATATATAAAAATTATATATAATCTGTATCCTAATTAGTTACTAGATAACGTTAAAAATTTATGTAAATTGTGAACTGCCAGAAGAAAAAAAAATAGAGAGATAAAAAACAGTAGAAAAACAAATGCAAAAGCAAAAGCGAAAGCGAATGTCAACGCGACGCAGACAAAGACTTGTTTCTAAAATTAAACTAAATCAATTTTTTTTTTATGTTTTTCACATTTCTTATCTTTTCTTTTTTTTTTGACTGTAATTATAAATATTATTTCTATATTGTTTTGTCGTCGTCCCTTACCTCTCTCTCTGTCTCTCCTTTGCTCTGTTCAAGAGTGTAATAGAAAAACTTCCATTTTTTAAAAGCTACAAATAAAATAACGAGAGAAAAAGAAGAAACAGAAACTGAAGCTTAAGCTAAAGCAGTAAAAATAAATAAATAAAAAAAAAAAAAACCGCACAAAAATAAGACTTGAAGCATTTATCGCTAAACATTTATAATTTTTAACAAAAAAAAAATAGTTAAATAAATAAAATAATAAATAAATAAATAATTTCGTGTACTCAAAAATTCGAAAGCAATGCAAACAGTTTTTAAGTTTATTTTTTTTTATTATTATTATTATTATTTTAATTTTTATTACAGCAAACAAAGAAATACAAAAAAAAAAAAAATAACAAGAAGAAGAAAAAGAAGAACAACAATTAAAATTAATTAGAGAATAAACAAATTTAATATAGTCGAAATTTTTAACATGTAAATATAATTATTATTATAATTATTAAAATTAGTTATTTGCTATTTAGTGCGATAATTAAATAATTTTCATTCATACATTTAAACAAATTTCATTTAGGAAAAACAAAAAAAATTTAAACAAAAAAAAAATGAGAAATCAAAATAAAAAACAAATTGCACTCTGTTTTTTTTATACAAATTTATTTTGTTTTATTTTTATTTTTTAATTATTTATTATTTACTGTATATATTGCAAAAAAAAAATGAACAGTCATGCGTCGAGAGCAATGGAGATATATATATATATATATATATATATATATCGAAGAGTGTTCGCCTTAAACAATAATTAATTATAATTTTTTCTACGCCAATTGAATTTATAAGTGCTTAAAAATTAAGATGAAAAACAAAAAAAAAAAAATTATATATATTAAATATTATATATAAATTCGATATTAAATGATTTTCTATATGAGTGAATCAAGAAGTACTCAACACTGCCAAAGCGATATGAATAACAACAACAACAACAAAGAATAATAATAATAACAGCAACAGCAACAACAACAAGAAGAAAAAGCAACAACACAGTTCAACAACGACTGATAATTGTTAAAGAGAACAAAATGATAAATAATGAATTATACTTAAATATATAAATTATATATATATATTATATATATATATGAAGCATATAAAGAGTGATCTCTGACTCTTGAGCTCGTAACATTTTTCATAATTCTTATGTTGCACACAAAATGCTTATCATCATTTGCAATAAGAATGTATATAGAGATATATATATATATATTCCATAAGTATAATTATACATATATACAATTCTATATATATTTATTATATATATTATATATATATATCTGTGTGTTGTAGTAGCTGCGCCCCCGCTCCCCCTCAAAACATAAGACTAGCTTAGTTAGCTCTACCCAATATTTTCCCAACATGCTCCCTAGCTCTCCTTCCATTTCCTGCGAGTACTTAATATTAGTTGATAAGTTTCTATAGTTGCAAAATGTATACAAGAACTATATCTATAATAAACATAATAATAATAATAATAAATAATAATAATAATAATATATTGTATATGTAGATAACGATAAAATACGATATGGCAATATACTTCCTTTACGCATACACTGACACAACATACACTCACACACATACACTGACACAGAGTTAAGGCAAAAGTTAAACAATTTTTTTTGTAAATGTTGTATGCTCTCTCTATATATATATATATTTGTATATATATATACTATATATATTATAAATTTCAAAGCAATACATTTTTACAATCGCCTAAAACAAAATGAGACATGAAAAAAATACCAAAAAAAAAATTGAAAATGAAATTCTAAGTTCAACAAAATTTGGATAGCCTAAAAAATGAGATTCTTAAAAATATTTTGTACTGTAAACGAATAACGAAAATGAAAAACAAAACGTAAATGAGAAAAAATTCAAATAAAATAAAACTACCTCAGATTTTTGCAAAGAACAAAACAAAACAAAAAATAAAAGATTATAGAAATTTTTCGAGACAAGTTTTCTAAAGTAACAAAAAAAAAAATAAAAAAACTATATTTAACATTGTATGGTTAGATGTCATCGAGCCGCAGAACAAGGGAAAGTATACAAAAAAACAAAACAAATACGAATAGTATAAAAAAAAAATACGAAAAATATGGAAAAAGTAAAAGGAAAAACAGATTTAAAAAAAAAAATGAAGGTTAACTGCATATTTTGTATTATGTAAGCGCAATTCATAGAGAATATAAGCTCTAGGCTTTACATTAATTTCTATTCGATTTTTCAACACTGCCCCCACAGTCCACTGCCCGATCATCATAATCAGCATCACTAAGCATCATCATCATCATCAGTAATCAGTGAATCAGTATCTCATAAAGGTTCAGGTTCTATTTATATTTGAACTTGCAAAATTTGAAAGTATTTTCGAGACATGTTTGCCTTCTCTTCCGTTTTTCAGTTATTATTTTTTATATATATACACTATGCTAATTAATGCCTAAAGTTTCGTTTGTACATAGTTTATGATTATTCTATATATTATATATATACAATGAACATATATCATAATAATAATATTAATAATAATAATAATAAATTTACTAATAATGCAACCGCTTTAATAAATTAACATCTATAAAAAAAAGAAAAAAAAAAACAATTAATAATAATTAAAAATTCTTGAATTAGCAGAAGCAGAAAAACAAAAAAAAAGAAAAGAAATATATAAAGCATACAAAGTATTTCAGAACTTATGAATAATTTTAGAGCTCGCCAAGCAAAACACAATTGATTTTACATTAATTACACTTTGAAGGCGCCAATATTCGCCTTATAAAGCAAATCCAAGAGCGCCAAGCAGCAGCAAGTAGCAGCAGCAGCGCAGATTGTAACTAATGTAAAGCGAATGACAACAAGAACAAATGAAAAAAAATATATATATATATATAAATATATATATATACAGTATATATATTATATATTATATTAACTCTATACATATACACAAAACTTTAGTATGTACAAGAGGAACAGACAGTAACAGAAAAAAAATTAAAACAAAAATAAAAAACATGTAAACGCTGAGAAAATGAAATGAAAATATATAGAGGAAAGAAAAAAATACTATTGAATATTTCAAATGTTTTATTATTTATTTATTTTAAATCGAGCTTCAAGGTTTTTCTGTCGGGACTCGGTCAGCATCCTGTGCAGACTGTTTGTGATGCTGAAGAGAATCTGCTTAGTTGCAGCGTCCTCTGACACAATGAATTGCCGTGTGAGTTGCCAGTATTGTCCGTGTCTCTTAGTAAGAACGAACTAGCAGCCGGAGAACCAGATTGTAGCTGAGTTGCCGTAGCCTGTTGCACAGCTTCAGCTACTATGCAAGTAAGCGAATTGATTTACGCTTCCAGCTCTCAGCAGCTGTTGATGAGAGCGTTGAGCATGATGTGCGCTTTAAACAAGAAAACATTTGCGTAAAGTGGCAGCATTTTAAGAACTCCCTTACAATGTTGTGCTTCTTCATACAATTCAAAGAGCAATGGCGGTGGGATGGTCCGATGACATTGATTGATTTCAGTCGATGGCGCTACGGGTGCTGTATGGATAGCAGGCAGCTTCACCAGATGCTACAACGTCAATATTCTCGTTAGCAAGGGCAAGAACAAAGAACTCAACCCCTGGTACACATTGTGTAGTTTCCCCAACATCTGTGATTAACATTCCAGTCAACTGCAGCAAGGAACTTTTGCATCAAATTGGGTAAGCAACGTCGTAATGTCCGCTTCATTTCACCTGAAGGACGAAGAGTAGTAAACTGAGGTAACATTGAGTTTTCCTCTGCCTGTGGACAGCGCAATGGAGTTACCAGAATATGTGTTATCACAAGAGTGAAGAAGGGAGGGAGTGATGGGACATTGTTGCTGCATTTAATTTTTTTGCGCTTTTAGTTGTCAGGGAAATCAAAATTTGCTTTAATTTTTGAAAATCTTGTAGAAAATTAAAAAAAGAAATTTTTAAATTTAATATTGCAATTTATTTAATTAAATTACAAATAAAATTTCATACATTTTTTTTAATAATAGGCAATTTTAATTGATTTAAAGGTAAATCAACACATGCTACGGTTATACATATTATTCTTCCATGGTGGCAGTTGGTAAATATTTCGATACCATTCTCCGCTGCTTTTTATCCTCTGCGCGAAGTACACTGAAAAATCAGAAATTTCTAATTTAAAACTTAAAAATTATAATAAAAGTCAATAGTTTTTTTTTTTTTTGGAAATTAGAAATTACAATTTATTTCATACAATGTCTGTTGTTGTTGTTGTTTTGCTTTTGATGTTGTTTTCGAATACACAGTTACAGTAGATGTTGTTCTTATATTGTGTCTTAAGAAGCAAAAAAAAAACCCTTTCATCAATCGATCGAATGAATCGTATTCGTATTTAAATCTATATCGTATGTCTTAATAAATAGATATACAATTTATATTTACTACACGCATATAAATAACAATACGAAATTTATTACAAAAATATCCGCATTCAATGTAAACAAACAAAAAATTATTTACGATCGATCGATATCTTCTGACTCTGAAACAATCAATAAAATTGCCGTATCGAGGCATTGTGTGATGATCGCAATGTTTTTTTCTCATGTCTTTTTTTTTGTGCATGTTTGTTCATGTTTTCTTTTTATTTATTGCAGAACCATCAGCAGCAGCTAAATATACAAGTGTCGCTTAGAAGCAGATTTGTTGGCTAGAGTGACGCTCTACACAGGTTAATTACCTCCGCATTCTCAGCATCACGAATGCATCAGCGATTAACGGGCAGAGTTATGTTGCCACTTGACCCACAAAAACTTCCATAGTTGCACTTGCCACAAACAGCTGTTGATGTTTCTGCCTGCAGTTTTTTTTCGTAACAAATTGTTATTGTTATTTTACCATCAATCGATTTGTTGTTGTTGTTGAAAGACTTTTCTTTACATTCTTCTTATTCTGCAATAACTTCTAATTTGTTGGGATTTTACAATTTTTTTGTTGCATTTTATAAAAACGCGTTTGACTACAACATTTTGTTGTTATTGTTTGTTTCGTTCGTCTACACGTTTTTTTTTCGTTTTTTTCTTAGTTTTGCTTGCACGACTTTTCTTCTTGTTGTTTTGTTTGTTTGTTTGTTTTTTTTTTTATAATTTTGCTACTACATTTTCATGTTAATATTTTTTATACATAATATATATATATTTTATATATAATATTTTTTCTTCTTTTACTATACAATAACAGCGGAAAAATTGTGTGTGTATGTGTTAATTTTTCATCATATAGGTATTTCATTTAAGGGAGGAGGTTTATCTCGACTTTTTCTTCTTTTTTTTTACCATCTTGATTTTGTTTTTTTTTTGTGTGTTTATAACAACTTTCTCATGTTAATATGTATAATTGTTTATCATTCTCATTTGTAAGATATTTCTATATATATATATATATACATATATAGATATATATATATATATATAAAGATATTTTATATATATGTATATATATTATGTATATCAATACCGTTATAATTGTTGGTTTTTTTTTTGTTTGTATTTTGTATTACAATTTTTTATGTATTTTCTTATCACAAAAAAATCATAATTATATATATATATATAATTTATTATTATTATTATTAATTTTTAATATATTATTCTTAGAATTGAACAATAATTAAAAATAAACATAGGACTTAGTTACATTTTGTATGCGTGTGTGTGTGTGTGTATGTATGTGTGTTTGTGTGTGTGTTATATATGATTGTATGTAGAGTTGTTGTTGCAGGTTTTGTTTGCAGTTGTTGAAGTATTGCCAAGTTTTTTTTTTGTTTGTTGTTTTTGTTTTCTTATGTCTTTTTCCCCAGTCAACAACAAAAAAAAAACACAAATAAAACGCAGCCGTTGTTGAGCTTCCGCAAAAAGGTGGCAACGCCATGCTTAGCGCGCTCAAAACAGCTGCCAGTGTTGCCTTCCCTTCCCAAAGCATGCAGGAGGCAATTTAATATTTATGTTATTGTTGTTGTTCTTATTGTTGTTGTTGGCTTTGTTGATCTTTAATTTTTAACTTTTTATTTGTTGTTGTTGTTGTTTTTGGCCCTTTTTCGCTAAATTTGTTTACTTGTTTTTGTTGTTGCAGCTGTATGCAAATTTACAATTGTTGTTGTTTTCTTATTATTGTTGTTGTTATGGTATTTCTTTACAAAGTTCTTTAACGAATTTTACATATATATACTAAACATTATTTAATAATAATAATGGAAAAAAAACAAATAACAAAGAGCACACGACGTTCTTGTGGAGCGCAAAAAAATAATTAATACAAAAAAATAAAGATAGTTGTTGTAAGAGATAGAAAATATATAGTAAGTGATAATAAAGATAAGAATTTAAAAAGGAAAATAATAATCATAAAAAAAAGAGACAAATTTGATATTTTTGATATTACAACTTTATGAACTTAACTGCAAAATTGATTTGAACGGAAAAAAATAAACTAAACTAAACAGTGGACCAGCAATAATAATATTATTTATCATCTTTCTTTTCTTGTTGTTGTTATTTTTGCAAAGTAATTATGAGTTTTTGAAACGAAATATAAAATATAAACGATGTGTACACACTTGAACGAACCGTTAGCCAAGACCATGGGCAGGCAACATTGGCGCCCAACTCCTGTTGTTGTTGTTGTTATTATTTATTTTTTTTTTGTTTTGTTTTTGTTTTTTTTGCTATATACAAACGGCCACCAGAGTTGCCACCGTGGCATGAAAACAGTTTGTTGTTGTTGTTGTTAATGTTGTTGTAGTTGTACGATGTTTGTTATTATATGTTTTATTTATTGATACACTTTTTACTTGCATTTGTAGATGTTGTTCTTGTGGATGTTGAAGTTGTTGTTGTTGATTGATTGATTGATTGATTGCTGGGCTGTTTGTCTACGTGTTGTGTGTGTGTTGTTGTTGTTGTTGCTGAATTGATTGATTTATTTCGTGTACAGATAAATGGCGACAATCAAACCATAGAGACCCAACACTTCGGCGAAGATGAGAATCAGGATCATGCCGACAAACAGACGAGGCTGTTGTGCTGTACCACGCACACCGGCATCACCCACAATACCGATCGCAAAACCGGCAGCCAGGCCCGAGAAGCCTACAGACAACCCGGCGCCCAGATGAATGAAACCCCTTTTTTTGACATAGAAAAAATAATAATTAGTATCGGGGAATGCAAAAGTGGCAGAATGTGGCGATACTCACTTGTAGAGGGAATAAGTAGTGGGTGTGTCCAGTTGACCGGCAATCAGCACAGCGACGACCAGACCGTAAATGGCAATGATACCCGCCATGACCACAGGAATGATGGATTTCATGATCAGTTCGGGACGCATCACTGACATGGCAGCAATACCGGTACCAGACTTAGCAGTGCCATAGGCGGCGCCGAGTGCTATTTAAATATAAAATTAATTAAATGAAAATTTTATTAAACATTTTTATTAACAATTTTATAGTAAAAATTTAATTACAATTTTTCCAACTCTCACATTGTAAAATTCAATACTTCAAAAAGAGGGCGGCAACACTGGCAGACATAGATAGACCTTGAGATACTGTTAAAACACACTCTGTGTGTGTTTTTTTTTATGGTTATAAACTTGTTATATAATTGATCATATTCTCTCTCTCTCTCTCACTCTAGCTTTCAATTCTAATAACACAATAAACCAAAAATTCAACTTCTGTAAAGTAACGTAGCATTTAAAGCAGTCACATGACTTTGCGGCCCACTCAACAGTACAAAAAAACAAAAAAAAGCTAAAGCTACATAACTGCTCAGTAGTCAAACAGCAGTCAAAGTTTGAGTGTTTTTTTTTTTGTTATTGTTGTTGTACGTTCGTTCGTTTGTTCTTCTCTTGCACACAGATAGAGCATGTTTGCCTCCCTCTCTCTCTGACTGTTACTCTCTCTCTGTCTACATTACTCATTGCGATATATTTGTTTGATAAGGTCGAATTGTAAAGAAGCCACAAACTGCGGCTAGCGGCTAGAGTTGCCAAATAGCTGCTGAATGTACGTAAATTTATATATACATATACATATGATATATATATATTCGAGTATATGTATATATCCATGCCAGTCTGTTATTTTATTTTTGTATGCTTGTAATTTTTGCACGCGCAATGAATATTGAAATATAAAACCAGTTTCATATGACGGTCAATGGTATTTGTTAAATTAATTTTCAAACAGCTCATGACTTTTGAGTGCAAGTGTCTTTGTGTGTTCTTTATGTGTCTGTGCGTCAGTGTGCTTTGTGAGTGAAGCGCTAATAAATCGAATTAAAAAAAACATCACACACACACACAGACGCAACTGCATGTCCTCCCTCCTTCCTCTCTCTCTATGTGTGTTTGAGTACCGTTTCAGAGTTAACGCTATTTGCTGCTGCTGCTGCTACTGCTGTTGTGACAGATCAGCAGGCAGGCAGGCAAACAGGCAAGCAAGCAAGCAAGAGTGAGATAGCTAGATAGAGTAAAAGCTAAGCAAGTGTACAGCAGCACAAGCACGAAGCTCCTCTCCATCCATGCAGCTCTGCTACTACAACTACTGCTACAGTCACTTCCAGCATTAATTGTCGCTGTGTCATGTGATTTTAAATGCTAATTAACTTTATTCATATTTTGTTGTGTTGTTTCAAGTCAAATTGAAAATTATTTTCTCTAACAAATTGAAAGGGCTAATAACTTAAATAATAGTATATCGTGCAACACAGAGTCGTGCTCTCTCTATAATCAATAAATTATAGAAAACTAGTTTTCAATTTTTTTTTTATTTTTTTTTTATTGCTTTATAAAAATATATATAGATATACGTTTATACGTCATACGCACGCAAGCGTCATAAAAACCAGAAAGTACTTGATTTTTTCTATATATTTTTTTGTTTTTGTTATGTTTCTATCTTACTAATGAAAAAGAAATATATATGTATTGTATCTGTGTGTGTAAATATATTGTATCAGCATTTGTCGCTATCAATACTTGAGGCAAGCATATAGCATATGATATAGATACAAACAAAAACACATTTAAAATTGAAACAAAATTTGTATGATCATCATATCGGGGACTTCCAAACGCCTATACAACAAATACATCTACACACACATAGAGAGATATACGCATACACTTGAATATAAATATTAAAGTCTTTGCCCCTGACAACAAACAGTGGCCGACATTTACATTCAATTGCAATTAATCAAGAAATATTCATTGAGGAAAATTTCTACATACAAATTAAATATATGTACATATACATATGTACATACATACATAGATGCTTAGACATATAGACGAACAAACGTCGTAATACACTTTGACATAGAAAAATAAAAAATAAAAAAAAAATATTAGTTGAGTTGTGAATTAGATGATCTGGCAAATTGATTTAATTTGTATGCTGTTGCTAAGTTCTAAACAGGTTAAAAGATGTTCTTTCCTGGTTTATTTGGATTTGATATGTTAAATAGAGAAAAAGAAAATCTAAGGCCTTTACATAATATCGCTAAATAGTACGAAAAACAGGTGCAATATTTATTAGCGCCATAAGCGCGCACGCCTTGATTATAAAAACAGTATAAATGTATATGCGTGTATATGTGTGTGTCTGTATGTGTGTAAGAAAACAGACGACATACGTCACAGCTTTTATTTGCTAGAAACGGCGCGAATCATCATCATCAATATCATCACCAACCATCATCATCATCATCATCATCATCATTATTATTAGTAGTTTTTTTATACACTCACATTATTTTTTTTTTTTTTAGCTAAAAACAGCTGAGTATACGAAATGTATATTCACATATAACATTATTTTTGCCACCGACTGTAAAGGACAGGCACCAGTGTGTACACACTTGGAAATTACTTTAGTTAATTGTAAATTCAAAGCACGCTTGCAAATATTTTGAGACTTTTCGAGTAACGACAACAACTTGCGATGGCATGAATTTTGCGATCGCTGCATTTAAATGTGCAAAATTTGCATACAATAATAATTAATACGTTTTTATAAAATTTGGCATTGAGTTGTTTTTGTTTTTTGTATTTTTGTTTTTTTTTTTTGCTATTCGATTTTGTGTTTTTTGTGCTTTAACTATTCCCAGCGAACGACAGACGCATGGCAGACATTGGTGTGGGCGTTGTGAACAATACACAAACCGCTAGAAGAGGAGGAAGCTCTTGCTAGCTAGCTAGCCAGCCAGCCAAATAACCAACCAGCCAGCTAGCCAGCATAGGAACAACAACAAAAACAAAACAAGCAGCAACAGCACATTTTAAGATAAATATAAAATGTGAAGAATATGTGAAAGTAGCAAAACGAAATGAATAAAAATATATGTACTAGAGATGTCCATATGTATATACTGTCTTTTTTTTTCTATGTATGTATGTATGTATGTATGTCTATATGTTTATACATACATACATACATATGTATGTATGTATAAATATGTGTCTGTGTGTCTCTATTTGTACAACAACAAATTAAAGCGTCACAGTTGAGTGCGCACAAAAGAACCAATACATCTGCTGCTACTACGCGAGAGTTGAGCGTGTCGTGTAGTCAAACAGCAAGAGCGCGAGAGTGTGGCCAAAGAGCAAGAGCAAAAGAGCGAGCGCAGGCGGTCAAAGAGAGAGAGAGAGAGCGAGAGCGACGTCAGCATCTTATCAGAAATGAATATATATAAAGCTCAATTGTGAATTGCTGCTGTGTCGTCGCATCGCTCAGCTATGCTTTGCTCTTGTTGTTTTTGTTTTTGTTGTTGTTTAGTTGTTGTTATTGCTGTTTGTTTGAGACAAGTGAAAAAGTCAAAGGCGTTGGAATGCACAAGATAAAAAATAAAAAAAGTGGAAAAAACACAGAAACAGAAACATCGAAATTGTACATAGTGCTTGCTTGTTGAGAACATTTAATTGTTAAGACACAGTTTGTTTTCTTTCATAATCGCAGCTATGCAAACATACATACAGACACAGATTCACTCGCACACGTACACATATACACATGCACACAAGTTTAGCAAAAGTTTTTGATTACAGAAAAGTTGCCAATTGCCATTGTGCGTAATCTTCCATTTGATTAGATAATTTGCCCGCACAGGATGTGAGCGAAGGCGTCAATGTTATTACGTGCCATTGCATTTATTGTACTACTTCTATACATATAAATATAGAGTATACTACTCTAGTATAATATTATTATTATAATCATAATAATAACAAGTTATTGTTAATTAATTGAAATGCACTGCCAGCACAGATAAAGACAGCATGCACTGATATTGACATGACTATTGCCACGTTTTCTGCTACTCATGCTCTCCCACTCTCTCTTTCTCTCTTGCTCTTTAACGTTCTCTCTCTTTCTCTATCATACATGCTGTAAAACAGGGTCGTTAACTACGCTAAGGCTCTAAATAAAAGCAGCTGCTAGCTGCTGCTGCTGCCTATGGAATTTTTTTCTTTTTCTTTTTGTTTTTCAAATTATCAAAGCAAGTGAAAAATAAACATAAAACTATAGCACGTGACATTTAGCATATAATCTTTTTTTTTTACATAATTGATTGACATACTAACAAATACACATACATACAGTTTATATATATATATAAGTTTACTATTATAACGGTAACGGTATCTACTACTATTTTGCTACTGAGCTTGCGCAGGACGTGGGTGTAAAATATATACAAACATATATGCTGCATATAGCACATATATATATATTATATATATATATCTTTGTAAGTGTCAAATGGCAAGTGGAATCTTGTGTACGTGTAAAGGATTTACTGTAATCATTAATAATAATGACGAGAGAACAAATGAAACAAATGACGAGAAACGAATATGAACGAGAGCACAGTGGGCGAATATGAACTGATAAACACACAATGCAAACAAACAAAAACAACGCCCATTGTACGATATATTAACAGCCAAAGGCCAGTCAATGAGTCACAATATTAAAATCAGTATAGTCAGTCAATCGTAGCTTTAATTTGAAGTCTCTCTTCTTCTCGCCCTTTGTATATTACTTGATCAACATATTGGCGTTGCCAGACCTTGAATATGCTTATTGTAAATCCCCATCCCTTGTTTTTTTTTTTTTTTTACATATAAATAATGATGAGAAAAACAAGTAAAAACAGCTTTAAACGGTTTTTCTGTTTGTTAGCAAGTATAATTGAATGTACTTGGAAACAGATAAATATAAATTGTGCTGCTGCTGCTGTTACTGCTATTACTGTTGACTTTTGTATTACATAAGAAAAGTGTGATATCTTTGTTGCTTTATCAACGTTAATCACTATCTATAAATTTTAATACAGCTACACAGACAACTACACGGTAAACTGGGTAACAAGTACCGGCAGCAGCGCAGCAGTGGCTCTCTGACGCTAACAAGAAAGATAAATATTAAAGTCGAGCAAACTTTGCTATTAGATTTTCCATTAAATAAGTTTAGGGGAAATGGGAGGAGGTATGCGAAGGCGATCACAAGACTGGAAAGAATGATGAATGATGCATGACATAATAATTATGTCATTAATTTGTTTATTTATTTTGAAAATGATTGTACAAAATGTGGTTGCTCAATAATAAATAATAGAACCCCTTGAAAAAACAACACAAGTTGTTCTAATTCTCATATTCACATTTGTGCATAAACATTTAATATCATTGCATTTCTTGAATGTACGTCAACGTCAACGTCAAGCAGCAGTGCGCGTGCTACATTTATTTTATTCCATACAATTTCTTGGTGTCTCCTTTCTTTGAGTCACTTATCTTATCGCAAGTCAAGTTATTGGTAAATAATCCCAGCCTCTTATCAGCTTAGGTAAATAAGTAAAAATGTATGGCCTTTGATAAGCCTAACAGGTTGGAAGTGTAGACATGTGATGGACTCGAAAAAATTCAATTGATCGTCGCAGCAAAAGTATAGTTAAAAAAAAAATGGCATGTGATTATTATTATGATTACTGTTACGATCGAAGTGATACGCTTGATATAAAACAGAACAATGGGGGAATGGGGCAGCTCAATCATGTGTTTGAACATACACGCACACTCAATTCCAGGAGAAATCACAATGTAATCAGAAGAAGAAAATAAAAAACAATAATAGAAATTTGAAATAATGAAAATCATATGGTTAACCTATTAATCAGCTGACTCGTAATGATGATTTATATATTAAAAATGTCTGAAAAATTCACGTGCCTATTGGATATATATATATATATATATTACAGAATAACAATTTCCTTATCTTTACTATATATATATTTTGTGGAAAAACAAGATTTCAGATTTAACATTCTTTTGTTAATGTTTTTGCCCGCTGCCCGCATATGGAAGCCCCATGCATGCATTACAATTGCCTATTGACTCTACTCTTCTCGTTCTTTTTCACTCTTATGGGCTACATTCATAAAAAGATAAACCAAGACGACTAAAAAAAAAAATAAAATAAAAAACTTCAGTATGGCAACACCGAAAAGTTGGTCTTGTGACTGTGTGAAAAGGAAAGCGAGCTTCGCGTCATAAACTTCACAAAAAACCGTAACTCTGCTCTCTCACAACACACACACTCACACTCATACTATAAGAGAACAATGACATTGCTGCTTGAACGGCAAACAAGAGCGTGCGCAACGATACTCTCTCTATCTCATTCTCTTTTATCTGCCGCTCACTTGTCTTGTGTGTGTGTGTATGAGTAATGCCGTTTTTAGCATGTTAAAAAGAAAAAGAAAAAAAACCAGCAAAAATTTCTAATTTCGATGCTGCCATTTTTGTGTTTGCAATAAAAGCAATTAAATGCGCAAAACATCTATACAAAATTCAAATATAATTGAATATTTTTATGTAATAAGGTTCTTGGCTGTTGCTGTCTGCTATTAACTGTTAACGCTTAAACATGTTACCTTTTTTCCTTTAATATTTTTGCTAGTCACGCGCATTTCGAATGAACTCAAACACACATGCCTGAATATGAGAGTATGAGTGTAAGTTAGTCTGTCAGTGAGTGTGTATTGAATTTTTGTACACTTGCCGCTCTGTCGCCTCCTTTTCTTCTTCATCCTATAAACCTACATACATACATGCATACATCTACAGGAATGAACACACACACACACACTTTCATATATACAAACATTGGTACTTTTTCTTCTTCTGACAGAGCTGCTGCTGCTACTGCTGCTTCTTCTTCTTTTAGCATTTACGCCACAAATATTCGATTTTTCTACGCATTCAGCGTTGCGTGTCCCTCTTTAAGGAGTTCAATTTACAGGGCAATGAGTGTAGGTAACATTGTTTGATTATAGGAAGAACAGAAAATGAAAAAAAAAACTCACCTGAGAAGATAATGGCGGACGCTGCACCCATAACACCGAAGAAGGGGCCGTAGATTGGGTTGTCGGTGCTTACTTCTGAAGACATTTTGCTTTGTTTTTTTTTTGTGTATTTGTAGGCTACAAAATGAAAATCGAAATTTGAATTCGGCTTGTTATTTTCGTTTATTGCACTTTGATTTTTTGTTTAATATTATATCGGCGCGTTTTGCTTTTTCGCTTTGCAAGTTCGAACAAAGTATTTTTATTACATATACAATATATACATATGTGGGTTTATATATATATATATATATATATTTATATATATGTGTGTGTAAAATTATTTTCTTGCGCTGCTTTTCTAACCACAATGCTGCTACGACGACGTACGATTTGTGAGTGAGCCACGACGAAACGAGAGACCAGGAGAGTTAAAAACACTCAAAATTATTGAATTTTATCTCGACTCTTTGAGTCTGACTGTGAGAGGGCTGTTATGCATGTGCATTAGTATTAGTGTGTATTCATGTCATGTGCTTCAGTGTGTGCGTGTATGTCTGAGCGCATGACGAAATGAGCTCACATCAAAAAGTCCAATTGGCAATGACAACTCACTGGAAAATTACACACACATACCGAGTCACATGCAGACGCACATGAGTTATTTAAAACTTCGTTTTGGAAAACCATTTAAGCAAAATTTGCGCGTTTTTCGTGACATTTTTTGTCTTCTGCTACTGGCTCGATTTTGCAGCAATTTTTACGCTCATCGCGTACTCACACATACTTACGCACACATCCACACATAGATCGCTCATTGCCATTGCTGTGTACGTATGTGTATGTGAGTGTATGTATGTCTATATGTCGTGGCAGAAAATATTGTACAAATTTTATGTACGACTTTTTTTTTGCTCGTGGCTCTTTCCATTTTTTGTTTGCTTTACGTATTTAATTTATATGCGAGAAACTGTCGTAGCAGCTTTGTTGGTGATATTTGTTTTGCGCTTCTCATATGACTTTATTTTTCTGTTTTTTTTGTCACTCACGTGATTAGAAATCTAATTTAAAGCAACTCGCTTCTTGTGGCTGGCCTTTCGGGTTTTTTTTTTTGCTGGCTGCTGCTGCTGGGCGATTAAAGCACGCTATGCTTTTGGATACGGCACTGAACTCCTACGGTGCGTTTTCGTTTTCTTTTATAAACTTTAGTCACGGGGGCGGTTTTTTTTCTTAATGCAGCAGCGCTGTAATTTAAGTTTTCTATCGATGAATGTCTACGTAGTGCGTTTACCAGCACTTATTGAAACAAACGTCAGTCAGTATTTTTTTTATCGAATATAAATTCGATTAAAACATAATAAATACATTTTAAATACAAGATAAAGAAATAAAACTGTTAATTTAAATTATATTTAGTTTTTTTTTTCTTTTTGTTTTTATTGTTAGTTTAGTAAAGTTTATATTGAAATGTCGTCTATTTATTGAGTTAGTTATATTTTTAGTATTTCTCTAAAGCTTTGGATAACAATGTGTTCATGTTAGTCAACAGCATGCGGGGATCCTCGGCCAGGCCAGCTCCAACCATAGCATTGGCAAAAAGTTGTTTGGTTATCAGCACAGCCAACTCAGGTTCGGAATCACGCAATGAATTCAACTTCTTGATAATGGGATGTCTACAAAAATTAAAAAAAAAATTTTAAATATTAAATAAAAGAAATCTTAAAAAATAGAAAAATTCTCACTTTGGATTAATTTCTAATTCTGGCTGCAGGAGTGCAAAACGATTTTCTTCTGGCAGCTGATGGCTTTGTGTGCGTATAAAATGCCGTGCCGCGGCCATTTCTTCCACGGTGATAACACAGGGATGTGAATCAAGACGAGATGTGGCCTTCACTTTTGCCACTTGACCCTTTAGCTGATCCTGCAGCCATGGTATCAACTTATCTAATTCGGAACGTAACATGCTGCCTTCACCAAAGTCCTCAACTTTGCTGGCATCATGTGATTGATTGCGCATCTCCTTCTCCACGGAAACAAGTTTCTTGCTCTTGAATTGTCCCAACTGCATGAGAACAAGCTCATCATAGGGTTCATAGCAGAAGAGAACTAATTCATTGCGTTTCTTCAAGCTTTCGTAGTAGGGCGATGCTTCGGCCAGGATACGATTTGGTGCGGCTAGATAATAGATTTCCTTTTGATCGGCACTAACTGAAGTATAATACTCATCCAGTGAGATGCGTCCAACGTTTGATCGTGAAGACTCAAAGCGTAAAAGTTTGGCAATTTCCTCTTTCTCAGAAGTATCCGTCGAGGTGACAATTCCTTCCTTGAGAAACAGGCCATAATCCCGATAAAATGCTTCATATTCTTCTGGCTGTTTCTTAGCACGCTCCTGAAGAAAGCGAATGACACGACTCGAGATCACATTAGATAATTTACGGATGAGATTACTATTCTGTAGCAATTCTCGACTCAGATTCAATGGAATATCCTCAGAATCAACGACACCCTTGACAAATCTCAGCCACTTGGGCAGCAAATGTTCCGTTTTCGATTGGATGAGAACCTTGCGAGTATAGAGAGCGACACCGGTGTTGCCATCCCGTGACATCTCAAAGAGTCCAGGTTTACCCTCCGGGAAGTACAGCAACGCATGTATGCTGAGTGGAACATCGGCATTATAGTGCAGCGTAAAGCGTGGCGAATCGAAGCTATTGCTAATAAAACGATAAAACTCTTGATGTTGCTCTTTGGTTGTTGCACTGGGTTCCATTAGCCACAGGGGTTTAATCTCATTTGCCTGCTTGCCATTGAGCAATATGGGGGAACCTACAAAATTGCTATACTTCTTGATGACAGCACGCACGCGGTCTTCATCAGCATATTCACGGCAATCTGTCTTCAAATGTAGCACAATCTTTGTACCATGCTCCACATCCTTAACCTCTTCGATCTCATAGGAACCACTGCCATCGGTAAACCAGCGTAGACCTGGTGCACCTGGTGTGGCAGCGCGTGTAAAAACTTCGACACGCTGTGCCACAATGAAGGCCGAATAGAATCCGACACCGAATTGTCCAATAATATTGGAAGTAGCCTCAGCAGCTTTATTATCCTGTTTCAATTCTTGCAGAAACTTTTTCGAACCACTGCGTGCAATTGTACCCAAATTGCTGATAAGTTCCTCACGTGTCATACCAATGCCCGTATCTTGTATGGTTAACTTCATCTGTGGCTTGTCTGTTGTAATTCGAATCTCTAGAGCACGATCCTTGGCAGCAAGCTCAGCAGCATTGGAATCTGTAAGTGCTGTATAACGGAACTTTTCCAATGCATCGCTGGCATTGGAGATAAGCTCACGTACAAAGACCTCATGATCCGAATACAAGGAACGTGCAACAATATCAAGCAATTGCCGTGTCTCTGCCTGAAATTCATGTTTATCTATGCTGGTTGATGGTTCGGCAGCAGTTGCATAGCAGCGACGTGATAAAATATCTAAAAATCATTTGATCATTTGAATTGCATATTAATATATTATTATATATTCCTAAGACATACCCAATGACTGTTTTTCAGTAACTTGTGTTGCTGAGCTCAAAACCCAACTGGCAGCACGATTTATTTGCCGCAAATTGCTAAAGCTGCGGCTCAGCTGACGAGCCTTAATCAGCACACCAAATGCACGGGCGGACATCTTACTGTTTTTGTTGGCCTTGAATTTATTTATTTATTTATTTTTTTTTAATTTAATTCTTTTCACAATATATAATTTCTGTTGTTGCTTTAAAATATTTATTGAAAATATGGAAATCTGAAATGTTATTCAACTGTGTGTTGAAAAACCTGCACATGCTTTTTGATACTTTGATACAAAAGCGACTGTTATCGATTAATGTTTGTATTTTATTATATATGTTGATTTAAGTGTGACCAGTTATGCAAAAAACGTTTAATATATTGAAAGAATAAATTTAATTTATGCATTGATTATTTTTTTTATTAATATAAATAAAAATTAAATAATTTTTAATAGTTTTCATTACATAAAGAATATGTAAAAATTAATATAAATCGTTGTTTTATTTAAATAAATGTTTATATAATTGTCATGATAATTTTTAACTTTTGACCCCAAAAAAAATCTAAGCGAAATTTCTTATCAATGTTTATATATTTGATAGACAATTTTATTTTATTTGTTAGTTTGTCTTGCAATTTCATGAGAAATACAACTGCAGTTATGAATATTTATTTATACTTTAATATATTTTTAATAATTTTTACTGCTACTACTTTCGCGCTAGATGAGGTAAAAAAATTTTAAATTCATAATAAATATTTATATAAAGTTATAAAAATTATTCTAATAACGCAGGAAAAAGAATGTGCGCCGTATTGTTTAAAACTGCTGCTAAATAGTACTGAAAATTTAAACCGAAAAATTGAAGCTTGCGATAAAAAGAGTATGCAACTGTCGGTTTTACAAAGTCAATTATCAGTTTTAAAATTAAAAGAATCAATTTATGAAAATACCATTAAAGAAAAAGATGCAGAGTGTAAACATCAAGTTGAACTTTATGCTGAAGTATCGTCTATCAAAAAACAAATGGAGCTTATGGTAATTCAGTCCCGAAATGAACGCATCCGATTACAAGAAATGCTTAAGAAAATGGAAGAGTATAGAAATGAAATCGAAACTAAAAATGAACAAATCCGACAACTACAAACAAAATTGGAAGTGAATGAATATTTAGTTGAAACATTTAATGGAAATTCTACAAATAGATCGGCAGCTATACATTTAGGCGATATAAAACCTGAGAAAATTATACGAATATTAGAATCAAGTTGTTTAACTGCTGGCAATTCATTGGAAATTCGAGATATTCAAGTTCCAGGCATTGAACCTTTTGCTGTACCCTGCGATGGTACTGTCGCTGGTCCTGGATGGACTGTGATTCAACAACGTGTGGATAGAAATGTCGATTTTAATCGTACATGGAATGAATATCGTGATGGTTTTGGAAATCTTAATGGCAATTTGTTTATTGGTTTGGAAAAAATTTATCGCATGACAAATTCACAGCCCTATGAACTTTATATACATTTGGAAAACTTTAACAATGAAAAACGTTTTGCAAACTATAAAAATTTTAGTATTGGCGGCGAAGAAGAAGCATATAAGCTTAAAGTTTTGAATGGATACTTAGGTGATGCTGGTGATGCTTTAATATTGAATAAGAATATGAAATTTAGCACATTTGATCGTGATAACGATAAAACTTATACTAACTGTGCTATGGAGCGACATGGTGGCTGGTGGTACAATCAGTGCTCACGGTCGTAAGTAGTTACAGTAAGATTTATTTATTTAAAAACGCTTTAAAATTTCAACCAATACTTCTAGAAATCTTAATGGACGTTATTATGAAAGTGAATTCGATATGTGGAATGGCATTTGGTGGTGGAACTGGCAAGAAACTCGCACTCTTAAGTTTGTGCAAATGCTAATAAGACCAACAAATCATACGTTAATAGAAAATTAATTTACTATTTTTATTAGTTAATAAAAATAATATATATATATAATAATATAAACATTTTATAAATAACTGCAACATAAATATTTATAAATATCATAAACAATGTTCGTATCTTTTTTCAAAAGTGTAATTTAAAATTTAGCGCCATCTGTAGTTGATTTCTTATCGATATAAGTTTTTGTGAGAGTGCGATATATCGATAGTTTTCATGACGATGCCAACCGATGTTCAATAGTTAAATACAACCCTGCTACTGGTAGCGCGTCGTCTTCGCGTTGTAGTTGTATTTGACATTGTTGAGTTTCAGTTCTTCTTTTTAAAATACTATAAGTAAAAGTGTGTGGTAATTGTGGTAATTAATTAGTTAATAGAAATGCAATATACTCATGTTGCCTTTGGATGCTAATACGCATAGAATGACGTCCATTGATAATGTTCGCGTGCTGTTGCAGTCTTTGCCAGCAGCATCGCCTGCCGTCAGCGGTGGCGGTGGCGGCGGCGGCAATGGCAACAACAACAACAATGCGCAGCTAAATGAATTGACGCCGGCAAAACTTGGCGCTGCTGCGGCGACTCCATTGCGCGCGAGAAATACACAGCAACAGCAGCAGCAACAACAACAACAGCAACAGCTGCTGCAAACACCACAGCAACAATTTTTTTATTGTGGTACGCCAGAGAAACAAGGCGGTGGAGGGGGAGGAGGCGCAACTGAAAATGATAAACAGCTGGGAGCGCCAGAGGAATTTTGGCGTGATTTGCATCAATTTCACGAGCGACGCGGGTAAATTCAATCAATAATATGATATGATATAAAATAAAATATTAAAATATTTTTTATGTTTCTTCTTTTTCTTCTTCTGTTTCTCCAACAGCACACCATTAACACAGCCGGCCAAGATCAGCGGACAGCATGTAGATCTCTATAAACTATACCGTGAAGTAACCGATCGCGGCGGATTCAACAAGGTGAATATGCGCGATGAATGGGATGAGGTTTACAGCGCGCTGGACACGCTGCGAGAGCATTGCGTGAATGGCACCGCCGGCATTAAACATATCTATCGTCGCTACTTGGACAAATATGAAAAATTAAATTTCTTTGGCGAAGATCCTGATAAATTAGAGGCTCTAGAGGCAGCCATTGAATGTGCTGAGCTCGGCACTGGCACTGGTCGTGCACGTTCACGTGCTTTAGCTGGCGGTAGTCTTGGTGGCGTAGGAAGCGGTCTTACAGGCACTGGCCTGGGCAGCATCTTTGGCCAAGCGCATTCCACACTAACAGCCGTACCCATGGCCTATAATCAGCGTCAGCATATGGTGAATGCCGATCGCCGGCGACAGTATAAAATGTCCACTCAGCTGCACAAGCATAGTAGCTATGAGAAGCTAATGCTATCACTAATCTCACCATTACCTAATGAACAAGATTTTGCCATTAATGTTTGCACATTGATGGCAAATGAACCACGTCCAACACTCCAATTGGGTGAATGTCCCAAGCTATTGGATGTGCTGCTGGCACATTTGGGTGTCTATGCAGATTATACAATGCGTCAACTATTCGAGCATGGTCATAATAATGCTGGCATGCAGGTGCGACGACATGCAAAATTGAATTTCTGGCGAGATTTGCTGTATGAGAAGCCACAGATCTTGGATCTGTATACGGATGAGCAGGCATGGCTGGATAATGGTTTGATAAGCAGAGAAAGTGATGAGAATCAATTGTTTGCACCAGCAACCAATGAACTTGACTATGAATTAGACTTTTTGAATCTGCGACGCAGTCATGGCACAGATGAACCAATTGGTCAACGTGTGTTACAAATTGTGCAGCTAATTCGTAGCTTAAGTTTTCATCAAGAGAATGTTACGTTGCTCGCCTCGAATCGTACACTTTGGCGCTATCTGGTGATGGGCGCCAATGTGCGTTGGAGTAAGTGTTGGATGCTGTGAAGATCTTTTAAAGTTTCCTATGCTAATTCTCTTTTTTTGCAGGCAACATACATATACAAGCATTGGAAACTGCAGGAAATCTGGCGCAACAGTTCGAGGTGCTAGATCCGTCCACAGATGAACTGTCGCGCAATTTATTAGCCACACTCTGTGAGGGCATCGAATCAAATGATCGCGCTGTCATTATCAGCTGCCTGGAGATACTCTATAAATTATGCGGACGCGAGGGTAATGCTCAGCATATCATTCGTTGTCTGGGTTTAGATTTCTATCAGCGTGTGATGCTGTTATTATCCCTTACGGATGTTATGCTGCTCATATTTACGCTGGAAGCGGTCTATGCGCTAAGCGCATTGGGTGCACGTCCCTGCTCTATGTTGATGCAGGTGCGTGGACTATTGGATCAATTGGTTTCACTGCTTACCGTGGAGGCGCAATCTTATGGTGCCGCTGGTTGCATATTGATGCGTGTGGTTGAAGTTGTGCCGGGCAACATGTTGCCAACATTGGCACAGAATATGCAACAAAGTGGAAATCAGATGACACAACTGATGACAGTGAAGCAACAGACGCAGCAAGTGGCGGCAACAGCTCCACCAGCTGTTGCTGTGGCATTGCCACCACCAGGACCAGCTCAAGTGCAAGTATTACCACCACAAGCAGAGCCTGTACAGTTGCCACCTGCTCCTGCCCCTGTTACTGCTCCTGCATCTGCATCTGCTCCTCCGCCAGTGGCACCAACACCAGCACCTGTAGTGCCGGCCCCGGCCTTGCCAATGCCGCTGCCTGTGCCTAGTCTGCCGCAAGTACAGTTGCCAATGCCAAGTTTGCCGCAAGTGCAACTGCCACCACATCTGCCACAGCCACAGCCACAAACACAGCCGCAACCACAACTGCAAGCAACACCAACACCTGCTGCTCCCCCTCCGCCTGTCGTTGTGCAGCAGCAGCAGCAGCAACAACTTCCCACACTGCCCGTTGCTCCCTCGGCACCACAAAGCTTCACACACGATGATGAAACCTATGCCTTGGCTTGGCTTGGCGCCACATACGAACGTGCTGGCAATGGCAACGAGTTGCGCGTGGAGCAGCAAGAGCTCTACACCATTTATCTCTCACATTGCCAAAAGGCAGGCAAACATTCTGTGGTAAATCGTGTGCAGTTTCCGCGACTTGTGCGTCTTATCTTTAATCCCAGTGTGGGACCAGTCATTGTACGTCAATTGGACGGCACTGATCTGCCGGGTACACATTATGTGGGCATCCGTATGCGCGCACAGCCACTGCCTATGCAGCAGCATAAGTCAGCGCAAGGAGTTGCAGCTAAGAAAGAGATAAACAAAGTGGATGCCACTGCAAATGTTGAAATGCCACAAGAGGAGCCTATAGCTGCACCTACACCCAGCTCTTCATTAATCAAGAGTCTGCTAGCCAACAAAGTCAATGAGCGGCAATTGAAGCAGAAGGCACAATCACAACCTCAAGCTCAATCACAAGCTCAACCACCGGCACTGGTAGCCACCACATCAGCCATTACGGGCGCAGCAAGCGGACAACCGATCAAGGTGACTTCGACGGCCATCAGCGCATTTGTTAATAATCCGCTGATGCAGCATACACCTGTCAAGGTGGGTCAGACTACCATAAAGCCATTGCATCCACAATTGCCAATGGTGGAGAAGAAACCAATGATAGATTCAGCGCCACCACCATTGGCGCCGTTGAGCGGTGCCAATGTGATGACCAAGGATGCTCAGGGACGCACATTAATTATACAATCGAAGCGTAAGCTAACAATCGATGAGGAGCAGAATAAACGACTGGCATTGGAGGCACCTGTCGGTGGTAAGGATGAGCCACAGGTGACACCATCGAAGAATGCAGCGAATCTCTATGCGGATTTGGCAGCATCCATATTGGAAGATGAAGATTTAGATGATGTGCCGCCATTGGCAGCATCTAGTCAAGATCAACAGCAGCAGCAACAACAGCAGCCGCAATTGCAACACATACAGCAGCAGCAACAACAAGCACAACAGCAACAACAACAGCAGCAACAGTTGCAACTAATTCCCGCCAAGGTGCAGACAGCACAGCGACAGCTAATATTTCCAGGAGGTGGTGCAGCAGGCGCACCGCCACAATTGAAGCTGGCAACAACAGCAACAATTAAAACAGATCAAGGACTGCAAACAGTACCAGTGATCTTGCAACAAAAGCCAGCGGATCAGCAACAACAGCAGCAGCAGCAACCAACGCAAACACAATATGTCTTGGCCACCAACCAGCAGGGACAAACATATTTGGTGGCACAACAGACAGCGCCAGTGTCTGGTGCAGCCAACAATACAGGCAATGCCACGCCCACATTGCTAGTAACACAATCACAGCAGCCGCATCAACAGACCAAAACAATAATCATACTGCAACAGCCGCCAGGTGTAAGTGCATCCAATGTGGCTGGCACACAGAAAGTTATAATGACAACAGCGCAAGGACAACAAGTGCTGGTAACCACAACAACAGCGCCAGCTGCACCACAGCCACGTCCACAAGTTATGGCACAGCAGCCACAGCAGCAGCAACAAATCTTTATAAATCCGCAGCGTACAGTGCCAGCGGCACTTGGAGCAGGACAAATGTCACCATCGCTCTTATCGCAATTGAATCAAATTCCTGCAACAATTAAGCTGCATCAGCCACAGCCGCAGTTACCAGCTATGCAACAGCAAACGGTGCAACAGCAGCAACGTAGTAGCATTGTTGCAACCAAGGCAGCGGCAATTCCACAATTGCAACAGCATCAATCAATTATACAGCAACATATTATCTCTGGTCCGGCTGTGGTAGCTGCAGCTGCTGCTGCTGCTGCAGATAAGCGTCAATTAATGCTGGGTGGCATAAAGGAGACGACGCTCATTACACAGACACCAACAGCAGCTGCACCATTGCAGCAAAGTCAACTAAATTCACAGACAATAATAACAACACAGCCGCCGTTGGCTGGTGGTGCATTGCAGCAACAGCAGCAACATATACGCAACGTGCTTGAACAGCAGCA
This sequence comes from Zaprionus obscuricornis, assembly GCA_037044475.1. Taxonomy (NCBI): domain Eukaryota; kingdom Metazoa; phylum Arthropoda; class Insecta; order Diptera; family Drosophilidae; genus Zaprionus; species Zaprionus obscuricornis. Next base: position 72,341 of record JBAMBR010003463.1, on the reverse strand, counting down.
GCAACATCATCCATCCATCATACAGCAGAAGATAACAATGCCAACAGCTGCAGTAAGTATTCATTCTTTAATCTCTATTGTTTCTTTCTTTCTTACATTCTTTTTCTTCTTTTCCTTTAGCAGCTCTCGGAGGCAGCTAAACCTAAAGTAGCGTCGGTGCCGGTTTTGCCTATAGCTAAAAAACCTTTGCCTTCGGCAACGCTGCAAGCAGCTGCTTCGCCTACGCTGAAAGCCACAACACAACAGCAGCTACAACAGCAGCAGCAACAATTGCAGTTGCAACAACAACAACAGCAGCAACAACAACAGCAGCAACAGCAGCAGCAGCAACAACAGCAGCAACAACAACAACAGCAGCAACAACAATTGATGAGCAACGATTCGGCAACTGTTGGCAAATCAATGTCAGCCGCTGAAAGCAAAGCCGAACAGTCAGCAGCAACTGCCGCAGCTGTTGCTGCCGTGCCTACAACAACAACTATAACAAATGCCAATCAGGCAACTCATCCGGCAACAGTAGCCGCTCCTGCTCCACCAAATCCTACCAATCCACCAAATCCAACAGTTCCCGTTGATGTCAATTGGTTATTCATCTGCGATTGGCGCAATTGTCCACGTCGCAAATTCAAATCTCTAACAGAATTGCAGCATCATGTCTGCAATGTGCATTGCCCCGATCATCTAGATCCTGGTGCTGAGATCTATTGTCAATGGGGCAGTGGTCCAAGTTTATGTGATAATATTGCACGTAAACGTTACTCATTGATGACGCATCTGGTGGATCGTCATTTGGCCATGGATGATTTGCGTGCCAGTGTGCAGCGACGTCTTGCAACTGGCATACATAATGTGGCACCAACACAACCCACAGTTACCATAGTACGCAATGTGGCAAATGCAACAGCCGCAGCAGCAGCAGCAGCTGCTGCCTCGACAGCAACATCAACAGCAACAGCTGTAGGCACATCTGCATTGCAGGCCATCAAGCGACATTCAGCTGATTTTCTCAACTCCAAAGAGTTGATGGATGAGAACGAGGGTCCAGTCACAAAGAGTATACGTCTAACGGCTGCACTAATACTACGTAATCTGGTAAATAATACGTCAACAGCAAAGCGTAGCTTGAAACGTTATGAGCCACATTTGGCCAATGTTGCCTTTAGCAATGTTGAGGCTAGCGGTGTCCTGTCTCACATACTGCACGAGCTGAGTCAGTGAGGGGGATGCATAATACGAACAGTATAAATGAACTTAAACTAACTAAATATATAATATACATATATAGTCTATATATGCTTATAAACTGATAAATGTATTTTTGTACTTCTCTCCTCTCGTTGTGTTACTCTAAAAAGAAACAAAACAAAAAACAGAAAATACAAAGAAAATATTGAAAATTCATTTTTATTAACGACACTATAAAATGTGAAAAAAAAACCAGAAAAAAACTAATGAAAACTGAATGTTAATTAATTATGATTTTTATTCATGTGTACAGGAATTTTTATTAATATTAATAATAATAATATATATATATATATATATATATATAGCTGTCTGTCTATATAATTATATATCGCATAGCTATGAAATTCAACAGCAAACTCAAGTCAGATTTAAAATGTTTTAAAAGTTTCAACGCGCAGCCCAAGCATACAAAATATCGTAAATTGTTTAAATAATTTAGCAACCAAGAAAAAAAAACAAATAATATATATAAATATAATAATAATAAAATAAAAATTCATCAATGTATGTACGTATAACTTTTTGTGTGTTTTTTATTATAATTAACATTTTAAACTTAAATTAAATTTACAGTTGCCATTAGTTGCAGCCAACGTCAAGTCCGTTGATCAGTCGGAATTATAAAGAAAACAAAACTCTGTACACTGTAACACTTATATGATATCTAAATTTATAATATATATATTAATATTTCAATTATATAGATCCCAGAGTGAGATCTGTGCATCCATGCCAGCAGCAGCCATAACTGGTGCACGCCACATAGTAACTGGTTGCATAGAGTATGCTAAATCCATGACACCGCCTTGTTTATGCTGTGTTAGCACAGCCAATGGTCGTAGACTTTTCCATGAGAAGATGCGTATACGTCCATCCCAGCCACCACTGGCGAATACCTTTTGATCCGAGCGTATGCGTACACAGTTTACACCAGCATTCTTAATGCATATCTCTGCGCCACGTTGCATTTGCATTGAATGACGTTGATAACTGAATGATGTAAGTTTATCAGCTGTAATACAATAAATATATAAATATTTAAGTTAAAGAAAATTCTGAATATTATAGAAAATATTGTTGCTTACTTGCGCCACCAACAATGCCACGATTTGTTATTGAATCATAATCCACAGTCATTGCCTCTGGTGCTAACTCTAACATATCAATCATAAGGCCAGTGCTGAGATCCCATGTAAGAAAATGTCCAGATTCATAGCCGGCAAGTAGAAATAATTGTGATGCACATTCAAATGGTTTGAAACAGGTAACGCTACCAAGCTTTGGCAATTGTGGATCTTCTGGCACAAGTATTTGTGTTGGTGCTGCAGGATCTGTTACGTGTAGTACACCAATTGAACCTTCGTCACATGGATAGAATAGTAACTGTTCATTGGTATTATTTGCATTTATATGCAATGCAGTGCGACAATAACCTAAATGATTGCCAGGAATACTACGTTCCTTTACATAGTTGCTGTTGCTTATTGAATATATTGTAATTTGTCCGCCCTTCTCTTGTGTCACAAGATTCTCTTTAGTATGATGTAGATTTGTTATTGGCTCATTGCCCACCTCAAAGTGCATCGGTGAACGATTTGTCTGCAAAATTGATTCAATTTGTTATTGTTGTTGTTATAAATTTCGGTTACATTTTGTTGTTGTTATTGTTATTGTTCTTTATCACCTGTAGATCCCATAAGAAAACTTTGCCTTTTAATGTGCCAGCCAATAGGCGTTCACTTTCATGAAAACATATTGAATTAACGGCACCCATTTCAGAACATCGCAAGCTAAAAACTGGATCCGGAGGTAATACAGCCATTATTTTTATTAAAGCGGAATTAAAGTTGATAAAAAATTAAACTACGCGTGCTGCTGAGCGCTATTCGATAAGATAAATAAAAGGTAGGTCGATATCATGTGGCGGTTGGTCGATGTCATTACAATTGGTGTTGCCAGATTGTCAAAATTAATAGACATTTAAATTATAAGCATGTTTATGCAATAAATAAGTAATATGCTTAAAGTATATTTAAAATTATTATTATTTTTATTTTAGTTTTCGATAAATTGAATATTATAATACATAACTGCATAACAAATTAGTCATAGTGTACATCTACCAAACGTTAGATGGCGCTTTAGTCAGTGCGCGTCACGCAACTTTCGAAAAAGATAACTGCAACGCGATCTAATAAAATGTGCAAAAAATAGTGCACAGCCGGCACAATTATTATCAAATTGTCGCATAGCCTTTAAGTGAAAATGTGCTTAACTCTATAAATATATATATATATTTTTTTTTTATAGCGCAAATACCATTAAATGCGCAAAATGCGAACAAAGCGCCAGTGCTATTAAAAAGCAAACAAAAAACACAGCATAGAGCAAAGCCTGTCGGGATTTAATGGACTTTTACAGTCAACGTTCACGATAGACGATAGACGATAGACGCATACACGACGACGATAAACGTTAAGGCAACGATCATAAAAGACTTTTTTTTTGTCAGTTGTTGTATTTGACGTGACTGCTAAAAAAACCTAATGCAAAACGGGATCAAAAAAAAAAATAATAATAACAACAACAACATTAAGAATTATGTGTCCAAAAAAAAAAAAAAGAAAGATCGAAAAAATAAACATGCTATAAGCTCGTTAATCAATGCTAAGTTGACAGTTTTAACTGGCTCAAAACTGACTTGTCGTTTTTTCTGTTTTGTTTGTTGTTGTTGTTGCTTTTATTGCTGTGACTCCTGTTGCGTCTCAATGCCAAATGATTTAGTAGACATTACGCAGAAAATATACCAAATTTCAACTATTCTTTTTTTTATTTTTTTTAAGAAAAAGCTTAAGAATTATTTAAATTTAGGTTTCATTAAAGATTTGCATGTTTTATGCTGATCGATTTGCTGGCCAATAACAAAAGTCATATACCCTATGGGTTTCCCTATGTATGCCGGGTATAAAAATATCTTAAATTTTGCTTAACACACACACAGACACACACACATGCAGACAGACAGCCAGCAGTCATATGTGTATAGTTGAGTTTATAGTATTTTGCGGCTATAATAGAATTATCCTTGGATCTGTGTCGCAACAAGTTAACAACTCTTCGCATTGTATTGCACAAATTCCGTTGCGGAATTTCCACCAAAAATTATTTTTTTTTTTATGCATGTGACTTAAAGTTTCCTTTAACGGCAAAATCAAGATCGTAAAAAAAAGGGTTAAAATCTTGCTTCATTTGCCTTGGTTTCGCTTTTTTTATTGGCGCAGAAATTTGCGAGTACGACACAAGGGAGACGCGGACAGACGGATGGACAGAGAGAGAGAGAGAGAGAGAGAGACAGGCGAACGGATTGGCAGAGTGGAAGGCTATAAATCTTTTTGCCACAGTTCTCGAGGTGAGGCGTTTAGTGGCCAAAAAAAAAAAAAGAAAAAAAAAACTATTTATGCATGTTGGCTATGTTGGTAATTCATTTGAAATGGGTCAACAACTTGCAGCAACAACAACAGCAATAACAACAACAATAACAACTTGGAGAACAACTAAAACAAATCCTTAAACGATTCGAATGACCCAAAGCTAAATGTAAAGCACAAAACCAAACCCAGTTTCGGTTTCAGTTTCAGTTCCACTATCACAGTGAGAGCGAGAGAGAAAGAAAGAGAGTGAGTGAGAGAGAGAGATGTTTAAAACATATTAGCTTGTTACCTTAATGAAGTCATAAATTTTCGCTATCGCATTGGAGCATCGCATCAGGCCAAGTCGTTGAGTTCAGTCGATTTGTGCCGTGCTACAGGTTTCTTCTACTATATAGTACATATATATATATATATATATTTTCTAAGGAATTCCAATTCCTTTGGTCAAAGTGTTTTGGCACACATCTTGCTATCTCTCTCTGTCTTACTTCCTATACCTTCCTATGCATACAATGAGCAAATGCTCGATAGTTAATCAGGCTTAGTTTGATATATGCTGACAGTGTGATTCTCTGGTGTAGGCCATCACCTCACCACTATGCAACACACACACAGAGAGAGATAGAGATAGACAGTGATAGCTCTCCCGCTGTGCATATTCCACTGTAGTCGAAATGAAGTTATCACGCGACAAACAATAGCTGAAACCCGACGACGACTGCTACCTATAACTTTATATGGTTGTCATTATTAGCCAGAAATGAAATAGCCCTTGGCTTGGTTTGGCTTGGTTTGGCTTGGTTTGCCCGGCCAGCCGGGCGGCTGCCAAACTTATTTATGCGCGCTACCTTAATGGACTTCATCTGCGTTTCGCGTATATTCAGTTTTTTTTTTTATGGCATATTTTGCAATGCTTATGAATCACAGCTGTCTCTACAGTTGAGTTCTATATAGTAATACAATGAACTGATCCTGCAGAGAATATTCCCTCTCTCTCTCTCAGTCTCAATCTGTGCTGCACTCTTTGCATGTCATATAGAAAGTGATGCAAGACGAATTCCATTTTTTAGTTGTTGCTGCTGCTGCTGCTGCTGTTGCACTTAAAATATGCAACAAGTTTTGTTATTTTTTTTTTTTTTTAGCCCCATAGCACAATCAATTAAAATATCGACGTCTATCAGCATTATTATAAATCAAACGATAACATAAAATTGACACTAAAGGCGTTTCGCCCATTTTTCATGCGACGACGAGATTATGCCTCCAAAAATTGTAGATTGTAACTGCAACAAAAAATCAAAAAACCAAAAATAAAAACTAAAAAAAAATAATAATAAAATAAAACTAAAAACTAAAACTTGAGCTTTGAGCTTTGTTTTTACTTATGCAAATCTTTATTTTTATTTATTTTTTTTTTCATCGTAGTCAAAACTGGATGGGAAAAACTGGTCCAGTTTGAGCCCGGCTTTGGCCCGGCCAAAAAGTGCTCGGTAATTGATCAATTTCCGTCAAAGAGACTTAATAAAAACAAAAAAAAAAAACAAAATCGACAAAAACAAATTTTCATATTAACAACAACAACAACAACAACAAGAGCAAGAGCAAGAGCAAAAGAAACAAAAGACCAGCAACTTTTCACTGATAGTATGATGGTCAACACTTTGATTTATGTGGCGCATAGATTATGAAGAGGAGGAACAGATGACAAAACATTTGGAGCTAATGAAATGGCGCTACAGTTGCTACAGCTGATCACCTACACTCACCACTCACTGACAGCACTGACACTGACACACTCTCTTGACTCTCTTTATGGTCATTGTAGGTGCCATGGAATGTTTTGGGGGAATGTCAGGCAACACCTACGCGACAATAATGAGAAGTGGAACCGCAGCCAGCACCTTCTGCTTGACTGAAGCAGTCGCCTTCAGAGAAGTTTGATGTTTGCCAATCGTTTGCATTTAGTCAAAGTGCCAATCAAAGGGCTAAAAAAAACAACAAGAAGAAGAAGAACTTTGACTTTGAGCCTTAGCTCGAGCCTGAACCTGAAAGTTGAAACCTTGTCGCCTGGTGTCAATAACATTGTATTGAAAGCGATACTTTAAGAGAGAGAAGAGAGATACCGCCGCCACATAATAAACACTTTCAGCTAGTGATGTGCGCGTGCCTCTTGCAGCTTATCAGTTGAACACGACATGAGCACGAGTCTCAAGTCATATATAAATATGTCAACGTTTACGTTTACGCTCACGCTCACGCAATAATTGAATAATCGATAAACACAACACAAACATGACACGCACAGACATAAATCGTTTAAATATTTTGTAAATATTAATTCTGGTTTTTTTTTTCTCTCTCTCATATTTTTTCTAGCACACAATGTGCAAAACTATTGGCATGCACTGTGCTTTTGCAAATACTTGAAAGGCATTTAAGCATTTTTTTTCTTTTTTTGTTAATTTAAAAAAATATATAAATATAATATATAAATTGATCAAGAGCAATGAAAATATTGAAAATTATAACAAATAATACTTTAAATTTAAAAAAAAATATTAAATATTATATTTATTTTTACTATTTGTAGTAATTTCTTTTATTTATTTAATAATTTTTTCGTTTATCTTAAATAAGAAAGAGATTAATGAAAATAATGCAAATAATACTGGAATATTAAAAAAAAAATAAAATTAAATTAAAATTATATATATATTTTTTTTAAATTTTAAGCAATTATGAAAATACTGCAAAAAATACTAGAAAAAAAATAAATTAAATTAAAATTATATTCATTTAATACTTTAAGTAGTTGCTTTTATTTATTCAATAATTTTGTGTTTAATTTCAAATAAAAAAATTTAGGATAATACTGCAAATAATACTAGAATATTAAAAAGATAAAACTAAATTAAAATAATATTTTTTTTTTTAATATTTTAAGCAATTGTTTTTATTTATTCAATAACTTTGCTCTTCATCTTAAGTAAGAAAATGAATAGTAAAAAAAAATATTGCAAAAATTACTAGATATAATTTTTTTAAGTAATTAATATTTTATTATAATAATTTTATTCACTTAAAAATATTTTTTAATATCAATCGTATTTTTATCCTTTATCTTAAACGACACGCTGCCATCGCTGCGCTGTGCAATCGCTTGACATGATTGTGTCGTGTCCCATTGGTCCTTTGCTTGATTGGTTTTGCATTGCCGTCGTTGTGTTTTTTTTTTTTGTTGTTCTCTGTTTTCAGTTTTTTTTTTTTTGTTTTTGTGATCTTGAACAGCGTAAAAAAATTCCAATTTAATTGCGTGAATTAAAGCTGTAAATCATTATGCTAAGTGCCCTTTAATGTCTCAAAATGCAGCTCATTTGCAAGTGCAAGTGCCTATGCGTGTGTGTGTGTGTCTTTGTTTTCTTTGTTGGCTGTTGCAACAAGCTCAAAGCGTAACATGAGGCATGCCCCCAGGCTATGTAATCATTTCGAACGGCAGCTTGTCCCACAGCCTCAGTCTCAGTATCAGTCGCTGTTGCAGTCCCAAGCTCAGCATTAAGTGTGAGTTGCACGTCACAGTTGAAATTTGCAGTTGCAGTTGTAGAGTTGCAGTCGCTGCTAGAGGACTATGCGCTACTTTCAATTATCAATTATTAAGTTAATATCTTCTTCTACTTGCACAAACTAAAGGTGTGTCACTAACTACACCTGTCTGTCACTCCCTGTCGACGATGTGCCATCGCATCCCGTTGTTTGTTGTTTACTTCAGAAAGTGTTAATGTTTTAATTTTTGCATGCGAAGTGTTGGCAAATTGCATTTTGCACACAACATGATCACAGCTAGAGAATTTTGATTGAGATCGTAGGCCTTGACTAGAGTTGCATAGAGTGAGAGGGAGAAAGAGTGAGAGAGAATAAGAGAGAATGAGGGCAGATATATAGGAAGAGACTGAAAAGGGCAGAGAGCATGAGTGTTACCGAGAGTTGAACAATTCTTTACAATTTCACTTTAATTTTTTACAGTGTTTCACAGACAATTTCGCACAGAGTTAATTTCTATATAAATCTTACAAAATTATATTTTATATATTTATTATGCAATTTCTCTTACTTTCATTTATAAAGTTATGCATATTTTTTTTCAAATTCAAATAATTTGCTATGACATTTGGCAAGGGACTAAAAGGATTAAGCAATTATTATGTCATATAAATAACAAAGATAATTAATAATTTAATATTCTATTTGCATAATAATACTATTTTACTATTTGCATAATAACTTTAAATTTATTATTAAATTTAATATAAATATTTTATTATTTTTTATTTTTATATTTTTTTTTTTGTAATATTTTTAGTGGTATAATTAAAGTTTTTTTATGGATTATTTTGACAAGGGACTAAAAGGATTAACCGGTTATTTGACATCAGGCTTTATGTTGACTTACAACAATAATTGAAAAGTTATTATATATAATTTGTAAAGTTTTAGTTTTATGTTTTAATTTTAACATTTATTTTGCAGTCAATATCAGATATTATACGACATATGTCTGTGACAATAGACCAAATGGATTTAACCAGTTTTCAGTTTTCATTTGGCATCAGACTTGACTTCGTTTTGCGGCTAAAACCGAACACTTATCACAGTAGGAAAAGCGAGTGCGTTTAATGAATGGCAATATGCTGACACTCGCACTAGTACTCGTACTCACAGTGACAGTCACACTCACAGTCACACTCACACTTGCACTCACACATACTTGATAATTAAAATGCCACTTAGCTGTGACAGCAGTTGCTGCTGCTGCTGCTGCTGTTGATGGCGATCGAAAGCGAAATCAATTTTTGCATTGCCTGCAACCAAATTGTATTGGCAAAATGCCCCTAATCAAACAGCAAGAGGGCGTGGCATGGGCTGGCTGCGAGGCCATCTCATTGGCCATCATACATGTAATTACAGATCACTGCAAAGACTGCATGCGAGAGAGAAAGAGAGCGTGAGAGAGAGAGAGGGAGATAAAAGTATGTTGGCCTGATAAACACCTCGAAAAATGCGCCTGTTAATTACTGTAATTTGTTGTCGTTGTTGTTGCTGTTGCTGTTGCTGCTGTTGTTGCTGCCACTAAATGTGGCGACAATCGCAACTTAACGACAGGCAGGATTAGTTGACCCAGTTATATGCCACATACACATACAGATACATAGGCCACATGCCACACAGTAGGTGCCATGCGTTATGTGCCACATGCAACCTTAATAATTCAGGGACAACAAGTTTAGTTTAGTTTTTAGCTAAACTCTAAACAAACAGACAACAAACAGCAGACGACAGACAACAGCAGACAAAAGACAGCAGACAGACAAGAGACAACAGTAAAATCAACAAAATGTCGAACACATTAAATATTTATTGAGTTACAGCGAAAGTTTTGTGTGCTACATAATACACTAACTAACTAAACTAACTAACTAAACTAACTGACTAACTAAGCGATGAGCACACTTAGCAATATTACAAGTATATATAGAAAATTTTAACTAATTTTCGGTAATTTTTTTTTGTACTTTAACATGTTGTCAAATCTGCGGACAGTTTGTTAATTGCGTAAATTAATAACAAAAATAACAAATTAACTAAATTTGCCAAAGGGCATTCGTGTCTCGTTGTGATTGTTGTTGTTTTTTTTGCTGTTGCAGCAGCTATTGTATTAAATGTGAAATGTGTTGAGACTTTTTTGAAGTGCGTATAATTCATTTTGGCTGCCTTTTTTGCATGTCTGTCTGCCAGTCAGTCAGTCTGTCAGTCTGTCAGTTAGTCAGTCAATCAGTCAGTCAGTCAGTTGCATAGTCATAGCTAAGGCTTAAGTTGAGCAGCTGCTGCTGTCAGTCAATGGCTCAAACAGGCCGCCAAGTAGCCAAGAGATCAGTTTAACCATTGAAACATTGATAAATGGCGTTAAAATATTTCACATTTTGCGTTGTCAGTTCAATTTTACCCTGGCATTGTTGAAATGCATTTAGCCCAAAGTGAAACTTGGCCAATTCAATGCAGTTGCCAAGCATACAGTCGCACAGTCATAGCACAAACTATTAAAACTTATCTGCACAGACTCTTAACACGCGTTACGCATACGCCGCATATGCTGTGCACAAGCCATAAGAAAATATATATATATATATATGTATATATATATGTATATATATATATATATGTATATTCATATTTGCATATGAATTTATTGTAAAACATATTAAATACACAAATATGTCTCATTAAGCAAAATATTTTTCTTTTGCTTTGCTTTTGTTTTTTTTTGTGTGTTTTTTGCTTTACTTGAAACCGGTAAGAAAAATGTAGACTACACTGCAATCACATACAAGCGGAAGGCTCCTGGCAGCAGGTTGGACATTAGGGGGAAGCAGTGTAGTCGCTTTAGTTAACCCGGCTAGCAACTATTTATGCGATAAAAGCACTTACGATTTCATTAGCCAACTACTGCCATATGGCAAATGAATATTTCGCTACCATTTGACAGCAAAATCAGCAGCAGCGCACTGTGGATACATTTCTAATGCTACAAACATAAACTGTGCTAATGCTGCATTTACTTTGCATCAATTGATAATTATAAATATTTAAAAAAAAAATAATTAAAAAAAAAAAAAATTTAAAAAGAATATTTACAAAAATATTTTAAAAAAATATTTAAAAAAATATTTCAAAAAAATATTTCAAAAAATATTTAAAAAAAATAATTTAAAAAAATATTTGAAAAATATTTGAAAAAAATATTTTAGAAAAAATATTTTTATATAATTTTCAATTTCTTTTATATTTATTATTTCTTATTATATATTTTATTAACTGTTTTATAAATTTCAATATTTTTTTTTTTTTACAAATTTGGAAAATATTATTTTTATGTATTAATTTATTTAAATAATTTTAATATATTTTTCATATAATATTTGATTAATTTATTATTTATTTTTAACTTGAAAATCATTCGAAATATTAATAAAATATTAAACATAAAATATTTAAATATATTTTCTGTAATTTTCTTTTATTTTTCAATTTTCTGAAATTATGCTAATTTTTTTGATTGCAAATTTGACCTGCACTCCACTGTTGAAGCATGACAAGAAAACTAGTAACAGGAGCAAAAGGCGCCAAATCACCGTTGAGCTGTGGCTCATCTGCGTTTCAATTAAGCGAAAGAAAAAATACAAAAAGAGGATGAAGCAGATACAGATGTAGAAGAAGAGGAGGAAAAACCCGATTCAATTAGCCATGAGACTTAGACTTGAGCAACATTTGCTTACATTGCATTGCATTGATTTGTCAAATTGACAGCAATAAATCGATCAGCGACAGTTAAAACTGACAGTTAATCATAAGCGTTGCACTGCGTTTGAGCGTTGACAGATAGACAGTGTGACAGACAGACATTTGCCAGGTGATTTCTCTCTCTTTCTTTCTCTGTCTACACTCTTCACTCCTCACTACTACTAAGCTTGCCATTGCCGATCTCAGCGCCCCCCCCCCTTGATGCTTGCGTAATGCATGCAAAAAGCTGCCAATCAGTCAATTGTCTTGATAAATGCGCACATTGACCAAGTTGCAAATATGTTTGCCTGAGGCAGCATGCAAGTTGGCTTAGACACTGGCGCGGTCTGTTTGGTGTGTTTGGCCTGTTACCTGTTTTTGGGGTGTGCAGTGCAACAAGTTGCACCAAATTAATTATATGCCACCCACCCGAAGGCGACGTGGGACGCCTAATGCCTAACCTTGTTCGCAGACACTTGGCTAAACGCTATGTCATTGATATCATACCAATATCTGTCAATATATATATATATATATATATATATAATATATATGCATATATTTATATAATTTTATATATATATATATATGCAAATAGTTTGCTATAAACTCAATGGAGCTTAAGCATAGCAATCCATTGATTATGGCAAATTTGCAAAATTATTTCATGCATTTATTTCAGTCTTGAAACTCGTAAAAGTTTCTTTTGGATTTTATTTTAATTTTTTTTATTTTTTTTTTGTGATATTTTGCAACAGAGCCATGGGAAACTGCACTGCCTAGCACTGTCTAATGACAGTTATTTATCAATGAAATTTTTTTATTTTTAGTGTTTTGTTGCCGACTCTGTTGTAGATTGTCTGCTAAGTGCATGTACAAGTATATAGTTTTTGGGTGTGTCGCACAACTGAGGATGCAACGGGGTAGCGGAAGAATATTATAACACTGTGGGGAAGCAATTGTCATGTATTGCCATAGATTAACTAAGATAAGCTTCATTGAGCATTTGAACAAATAGATTAATAGATTAGCTTCATTCAAAATTTTTATTACATGCGATTTGTTATCATTCGACAGCGTGTGCGGTTTTCTTGCTGCTTTACTTGCTATGTTTAATAAATTATTATTTTTATTAATTAATTCCGTAAAAATGTCAAGTTTCATTTTTCATTTTTTAATAATTATGCATTTCTTTTGTTTAAAATCTTAAGAAATATCGTACAAGTTTTCATTTTATTTGTTTTTTGTTGATTTAAAATATCAATTTATTAAATTATTTTTTTTTTATTTTTATTTTATTTTATGTTATGTTTATTTTTTTTTTATTTTATTTTTATTTTATTTTATTTTATTTTATTTTTATTATTATTTTTATTTTTTTTTTATTTTTATTTTATTTTAATAAATTATTTTATTAAATTTATCAAAAATTTTCTTTTGATTTTTAATTTATTTAATTGCTTTTATTTAATTGCTTAATAATTTACAATTTATTTATTTAGCTTTTAATTTAAATTTAAATTTTTTTTTTTTTAAATTTTAAATATCTTTAATAAGTTCAATTTATTTAGCAATTATTTTATTTTATTTTATTTTTTATTATTTTATATTATTTTATTTTATTTTTTATTTATATAATATATTTATTTATTTTATTTTTATAAATTATTTTATTAAATAAATTAAACATTTGCCTTTAATTTTTAATTAGCTTTCTTCAAATTTTATTTAATTGCTTAATAATTTGCAATTTATTTATTTAACTTTTAATTTAAATTAAAATTTTTCAAATTTTAAAAATCTTTAATAAATTGAAGTTATTTAATAATTATTTTTGCTTTAAATATTATTTAATATTTTAAAGATTTTGACTTTTCTCAGATTTAATTAAAATTATTTTTTTGTAAATTTTTGCCATGATTTTTCTACGCTTCGTTTCATTACTTAATATGCTACAAAATGTTTATAGCTAAATTTTTGAAGCTCCTCTACAATTGTATTTGGCAATCGCAAAACTTCTATAACTAAAATATTATTGTAATTTCCTTTTACAGTTATATATAGTATATTATTTTGTTTTCGCAAATAAATTCGGTGGATTCGCTCGTTAACAGCCGGCTATAAATATTGAAAGGCAGCAAACAGTAAAATTATGAACCATTATAAAAATGTACTAAAGTTGTTGCAGCGTCTTATTACCCCACGGTGCAGAGTGCACAGTGTGCACAGTTAAGACATTATGGCCATCAATTTATTTTTGACTCTTACAAAAATAATAAAAATGATTCAAAAAATTATTGAAAATTCATAAATAGTACATGTACTTAGCGTATAAAGTGAATGAGTTGAGTTTTGACTATTTTATACCCTATAAAATAATTTAGGGAAAGTTTATTGATATATTTGTGCCATGGCTATGCCTGCAAAGGCTTATAATGCTTTTAGATGCAACTTTCACGAAGCTTGAAAAAATCGTTTAAAATGTTTCTTTGCTTTTTATTTTTAATGTTGCTTTCTTCAAGCTAGAGTATCTGTGTTTCGAGCACACTCGACTGGAGCATTCTTCAGCTTGTTTTTTATTTTTTTTTAAAGTTAGTTTTCGATTTCGATTTTTTGTTTTTATTTTTTCGTTTGTGTATTTGAATGTGTGTGTGTTTTTTTTTTCTCGAATGGCAGTTAAGCCATTTGACAAGTTGACTAAGACAAAACTCACGCCGCCGCACTTATTCAAAACCTTATGCGCAATTTAATAAAATCATTATGCAGCTGTCAGAGCCAATGACATTTGAGGCAACTGCATCTATGACTGCGACTGCTGCAAATGCAACTGCCACAAGCTTGCACAAGCAGCAGGCAAAAAATACTTTATTGATTTCTGGCGACGGTTTTGCGCAACAACAACAACAACTAAAACAACAACAGCAGCAAAAATAAAACTCAACCAACGCCAATTCCAATGTGAATACGATTAACGATGATTATGAATATGAATATAAAAATGAAAATGAATACAAATATGAATATGAATATGAACATGAACATGAGAAACTGAACTGAAACTGAATCTAAAAACTGGGCAAACATCTTCACCTGTTGCTTATGACTTGCGGCTAGTTTGCTTGCAACAATTTGAATGGCGCGCAGCGAATGGCGCCAAATCTCATTTGTATTTGTTATTTTTTTCTATGACCGTCACAATTTTTATGATAAATCGCCGAAAATGCCTCCGCTAATTACAGTCAGAAATCATAAAACACACACAACGAAAATCAACTGAAATTCAGTCAGAAAAATCAGTTAAAAATCAACAGAAATTGTAATTAAAAATTGGCCGCATTTATTTACCGTTAACTTGATTTTTTGTTGCTTGTTTTTTTTTTATATTTATTTCTGTCTGCGTTTAATTATTATTTAATTACCTAATACTAAGCGCGTGTCTTGAATTAAATGGCAAAAATAAAAACTTAAGCATAACTCGAAGTTCAGATACTCTACAATAACATTTCATTCATTTCATGGAATATTTCTAATAGCAATGCCAAATGCAGGGTATGTGTCATGTCAGACAAAGTGTTGCATTGACATCAATAGCAACGCCATGACATGTTCTTTAGCTTTTGTATATTGTACGAATATATCATGCGCGATTTATCGTTGTGTGCGTTGCGTTGCGTTGCGTTACGATGCGATGCGATGCGATGCGTTGTGTTTGTGTTAGCAACATTTGTATGGCAATTTTAGCCCCATTTACCGGTCATGGGCTGCTTTTTAAACGTTCCATGCTCCGCCTACCTGGCGGGAGTAATACACCATTCCCTGCCACAACCTCATCTCTCTCTCTCTCTCTACGAAATGAGCATAAATCTTGCACGCATATTTAAGTTGATGATGTTAAATGGCTGTACTAAAAATACGAAATATGCATGCCGTATGCAGGCAACAGTTTCATCCTGTCGCTTCAACTGGAATGTACCACGACACCAACCAAACAACGACAACAACAGCAGCAACTACAACATGGCGACATTCATAAACTAAAACCGAACCAAGGCAAAAGCCTCAGGCGCACTCTTCAGTTGCAGGGTAAAGAAATAAGACACAGAAGACTTGGCGGGGTTAGGGCAACGGGACTCGTGGTCTTTTGGGGCTGGACACACACACAACACACATAACACACACAACACACACAAGCAGACGTACCATGCAACGGGGTCAACAAAATGTTCTGCCAAAAAGAAAATAAAGCGACAAAATTTTCGCTCTAGTTTTTATAACGAATTTTTTATGCTCTAATTAATTAATTAATTTAATTAAGGCACAAATTACAATTAATATTCAAGTTTTATATAAATTATATATAAATTATATAAATTATAGCTATAAATTACCTATAATTTATTGATAATTTTTACAATCAATAAATAAAGAAAAATAAAAATTTAATTATTGCAGTGACAAACCTTCTGCCATAACCTAGATACCCTTTCCAAAGTTGGCTTACATCCACGATTGGTTTTTCTCAGTCAAGTGAAGAGTTTTGTTATTTTTTTTTTTCATTTTTTGTTATATATATTTGTTGTTGTTGTTGTTTTTATTATGATTATTTCTTGGCATGTTTTCTTTTTGCTTAACGGCGGCAGATTTGAAAAGAATTTTTGCTCGCAAATGAAATTGTTTCCTGTTAAAAGCTAAAAAAAACAACAAGAACTACTACTAAAAAAAAATATGCGAGACTACAGACTGCATGGTATACGGCAAAGAGTACAATGTGGACAAGGTACAAGGGGAAACGTTGAGAGTAATGTGTCCACACAGTATGGACCTTACCTGTATTGAATGCGGCACCTGCCGTCGCAACGATTGATGAAATTAAAAGGTATAAATAAAAATCGTTTTAATGGGCTGTGTGGGGATTTGGAACTTAATTTTTTAATTAAACAAGCAGACAGATGATAAGTGGCAGCATTGGGTTGTACTAAGGAGAGGCCACAAGTGGGGCAGCTTAAGATACGAGTAGCCAGAAGCAGTAGCTCGACTACTACAACTACTACAAGACTTGAACTAAGACTGGCAGACTGAGTCTGGCACTGGGACTGGCATTGGGACTGGGACTGGGAGACTGAGTCTGGCACTGGGACATTTATGCAAAGTAGCCACCGAGTTGCCTTGCGGCCACTTTGGTCACTTGCCACCAACTTGTGTGGTCTCTGGCAACATACACTCAACTTCAGCCACGGTCTGTTGCAGCCACAGAGATGCCTTGCCATAACTGTGTTTGCTTGGCACAAAAAAAAAAAAACCCTAACTTGACTTAAAGCCAACTAAATACTGACAACGAGTATATTCGGTTTCTTAACACTTTTACTGCCACAGCCGCATAACATGTTAATCCCTTGTGACTCTTGCAACAATGTCAAATGTCAGCACATGTCATTTGTCATTGGTGAAATAACAAAAGAATGATTCTACAATTGCAAGTACGACTGTGCATCCTTTTTGCCTTGGTTGGCGGTACAAACATTTGTCACTTGCTTGTGCCTTGCAGCAATATGTTGTAACGCCCGAAGACCACCTTGCAGCATCATTTGTGTCCCTGAAATCAACTGGCTTACAAGCATAGCTCCGTTTAGTACTTGCAGCAGCGCTTGGAATGGAATGCTTTGCATTTTTGCTATATTGTGCTCTGTGATATTCTATAAAGTCGCCGGAAATGATGATGATAATGGCATTGATATGTTGTCTCATTTATGTTGCAAGTGTCGGGCGTTTTATGAATATTGTATACACTTTCTTTCTGTATATGAACTTAATACTAAATACTTACTTTAATACATACTTTTCATACATTTAAATACAAAAAAAATGTTGGAATTTTTGTTTATTTTTTTTTTAATTTATATATAATTTTTATTTATACGATTTCTCTGCACACGTTTGAAAACTAAAAAAAAAGATGTTCACACAAAAATAGGAATTGTAATAATAAAAAAAATTGTAGCATATTTTGCAAATGAAAGTGAAAGAATATTGAAGAAAAGTATAAAATAAAAATTCTATAAAATTATTATTATGTGTTTGTTTTTATTCTTCTTTATTTTTGAGGCTTTTTTTATGTATTTATTTATTTATTTATTATTTTGCGTTACTCGATTAAATATAAAGAAATGCAATATAATAGATAAACAATAAGAGAGATAGATATAGAGAAAGAGTGAGAAAGATGGAGAGAAAGGAATAAAGATTTGTGTGTACATGTGTATGTGTGTGTTATACATGTGTGTGTGTGTTTGTTGTGTGTTTTCTTGTTGTTGTTTTTTTTTTTTTATACATAAATAATTACAATTTACAATGCAAAATGGCGGCAAACGAAGCAACTAAATTACATGTATTAAAATTAAATATAAAAGTAATTAATCATTTAATTAATTAATAAGTTGAAATTACACAAAATAAAATAATATTAATTAAAAAAAAAAAACAAAAGAAAATAAAATAAAATAAAATAAAATAAAATAAAATAAAAGAAAGAAACGAACGAACAGAAATTGGTGCAAAATGAATTTACAAATGACGAATGAGAAGGAGGAGGCATTAAATAAATAGTAGAGTCCGTAGTGTAAGTATAATAAGTATAAGTGTAAGTATAAGTATAAGTATAAGTAAGTAGTACGAATGATATAATAAAGATTTGATTTGATTTTCCATTTGATTTTTAGCATAAGTTGCTTTTTCATTTTTCATTTTCCAGTTTTCATTTTTCAGTTTTCATTCATTTATAATATTCGTTTAACATAAAATGTTTTATTACAGCAACGCGCATAAATTTAAGTACAGTAGGTTAAATTTGAGTTCGTTTTTGTTTTTTGTTTCTTTTTCTTCATTTTTTTTTTTTGTAATTTTTTCTTTGTTCTGTTTTTTTTCTTTTTATTTAGTTTTCTTTTATTTTTTATATATTTTGTTTTATTTTAATTTATTTTTGTTTCATTATTTTGTTACTGCATTTACCATAAGTATGTTATGTGTATAGTTGTTTTAGTTGTTGCTGCTGTAGTTGTTATTGTTGTTCTTGTTGTTATACAATTTGAATGTTGCTTGAATGTCTAGTTTTAAAGTTAATCATAAATGTTTCAATTTTTAAATTGTTCTTTTCTTAAGTACACACTAATTAAATTTTCACCTAAGCATTTTGCATTAACTTTATTTTTTCATTATTTTTCTTTTTTTCTTTTTTTGTTTTTTTCATTGTATTTTTAAATTTTTAATTTTCATACATATTGCTATATATAAACTTGACGATTCAGTTTTTCTTTATCTTTATCTTTTTCTCTTTCAAATTTGAATTTTTTTTGTTTGTTTATATTTTTCATTCGTATTCGTATTCGTTTTTTTTTTTATTTTTTACTTTATTCGTATTAATTTTGTTTATGTATTTGGTTTGCTAATTTGTTTGAACTATTTACGCTTTGTTAATATATATTAATATAAATATACGAGAAACAATTGTTATTTATATATATATATGTATATATATATAAAGTATATATATCTCTATATATATATATGTAGAAAAGCAGCAGTTGTTTTTATTTTATTTTTTATTTTTCATCTTATTTTCTTTTACATATTTAATTAATAAATATAACGTTTATTCAGTGTGAATTTTGGTGTTTTTGTCATCGTATTTAGTTAATACGATTTCATATACATATGTATACATATATATCTATATATACTTATTGATCTGTAGCATATTTAAAATTTATATTTGCATTTTTCTAAGAATTCAGTTTTTGCGTTCAAATTGTTTTTTTTTTTTTTGTCAAAATTATCATTATTATTATTCTTCTCTTCGTTTTTTTTTTTTAGTTTTAGTTTAAATTTTAAATTTTCATTTTACGTTTTCCTATAACCAATTTCTTGCTATGCTTTAAATGTTTTTTTTTTTTTGTTTCCATTTTGTTTAGTATGACTCGTTGTGCAACACTGGCTGTTCATTTAAGTGTTGTGCAACCTAACAACTTTCTGTTTTTTCTTTTAAAAATTCGGTTTATTTTTAGCATTTCTTCAAATTCCTTTTCCAGTTTGTGTCTGTATTTAAAATTGTTTTTCATTTTTTTTTTTTTAAATATTTTTTTTGTTTTAGTATTTTTAGTATTTTTACTTGGAAGTGTTTTGCTGTGCGAATTGGTTTTCAATTGATTTTCCCATTTTTATTTTTATTTTTTTGCGTACGAATTTAAAAAACATTTATTTTAATTAATTTATTTTTTTTTTTAAATTTGTTTACTAATTTCTTTCATTTTTTTTTTTGTTGGTTCATTATAAAATTTTGAAAATATATATGCGTATATATATAGTTTTGTGTTTTTATTTTTGTTTTAATTATTTAATTTTTAATTTTAATATATTTGTTGTAATCTCATTGCTAATAAATTTAATTGATTTAGTAAACCAAACGTTGCTAATGTTGCCTTACATTCAGTGCTTCTAAACATTTATACTTTATATATATATTTTTTTATCATTTTTATTTTCATCATTTATCATTTATAATTTATTGTTTAATCTTTTAGTTTTTGCTGACACCCTTTAAATGTTTTTTTTTTTGTTTTTTTTTGCTTGTTAAATTTATGCAACAATATCAGTTTTTTTTTTTTGTTTTTTTCTTTCGATTTTGTTAGTTATAAGCACATACTCGTAAATAAAAATCTTATTGTCTTTCATTTATAACTATGTTCTGCAGTTCTGCGAGTTCTTTCATGGAACTGATTTCTTGACTTTGTGTTTAAGAGCTTGTGATTGATGAGAGCAGCGATAGAGTTAGAGATAGAGAGAGAGAGAGAGAGCGAGAATGTGTGTGAGAGAGAGAAAGAGAGACTTAGCGAGTCTGTGCAAGAGAGCGAGTAAGTGACAGTTTGAAAGAGAGAGAGAGAGAGAGATAGAGAGAGTAAGAGAGCTGTGATTTAGCAGGCCAAATGATTTGTGTAATTAAGTAAGAGAATAACTTGATTACAATTACAAATTATAATTAATTAATTTTGCAGTTAATTATATATTAAGTAATTGTAATTAAGTAATTATATTCTTAATTACCAATGCCTACAAAATTGGCCTGAGTATTTCCATTAGCTGTATAACTGTGTATCTATTTGTATGTCTGTGTCTGTATCTGTAACTGTATCTGTATCTGTGGCTGAGTTCTGTCTGAGCTAAGGAGGTATCAAATCTGATCCGATTGCGTTTCCATTTCAATTTTTGTGTGGCCTAAGCAACTGTATATATAGTAACTATATATATATATATATATATATATATATGCAATGTATGTATATATGTATCAGTTCATTATATAGTATATCTATAAATTTATATAATTAATGCATAATATATATATTTCTTTTTTTTTTTTTTGCTCAAATTTTACCATCATTTTCATTTTCATTTGCCTTTGCATTTTTGTCAATTTTTTTTTACATCATTTTCGTATAAATTCTTTGAAAACTGTACTGAGTATAGGTATGTTTTTTTCTTTCTTTCTATATATAATATATATATATATATATATATATATCCATATCTGTATCTTTAAATATATAACTCGACTAAATTGCCTTATTAAGGCTGTCGCATGCACAAAACCGTTTCTTTCCTTTATTTTTTTTCTTTTTTGTTACCGATTGTCTCTCAAAAAACAAAAAACCAAACTCTTCGTTTACTACGCAAATTTGCGCAGTCGACGCTGGCTGCGCTGCTTTTGTCGACGTTGCTCATTATTGATCTTGATCTTGCCCAAGCGTATAGATTCCGGCAATACAGATGTAGGCGATGTTGCCAGAAATGCGCTAACAAACGTAAGGCGACTATTGTTGCTATTGCTGTTATCGTTATCATTGTCATTGAAGCCATCCTCGAAGACATCAGGATATACGCTAATATTGTCCAGATTATCAATATCAATGTCGCCAGCCTGATTTCTCACATAGGTCAGCTGATGATAGGGCGTGGCAAGCAGTTTTTGTGTTGATTTACGTAAGGATTTTTTAGTTGTTGTTGCTGCCGTAACAGTTGTTGCTGATGTCGATGCTGTTACAGCTGCTACTGCTGCTGCTGTTTCTTCCTCCAGAGGTGCAGTTTCGGTTAGTGTGTTATTCAAATTGCCGTTGAAGTTCTTGTAAACACTGAACAGATTGTCTGTAATATGTTGCTGTGGTGTTGTAACAACAACAGCTTCAGCTGCCGCCGCTGCTGACGCTGCTGCTGCTGCTGTACTTGTTGCAGTAGACATGGCTGAAAATCGCGTGCTTACTGTTGCTGTCAATGGTTGAAATAGTTTCTGTTGCTGCTGCTGCTTGATGTTGCTGTCCCGCAGCAACTGTTGCTGATTCTCGTTAGGGCTGTTGCTGTTGTTGCTGCTGCTAGTGCTGCGATACCTGCTGAGCTTATGCGTGCTTTGAGCTGTGGCTGCTGTAGCTGCTGTTGTTGTCGTGTTGCTCACAACGTTTGCATCATGTTGTTGCGTTGTGTGCCATTTGTTATACATTAGCGTGGCGAGTGTTGCTGCCAGCGGCGTTTTTTCCAGCACCAACTGTGATCTAGTTGCTGCTGTTGCTGTTGCTGTTGCCGCTGCTGCAGTAGTTGTAGTTGTTGCTGCTGTTGTTGTGGTTGTTGTAGGCGATGTTGATGTTGTTGTTGTTGTTGATGCTGTGCTTGCTGTTGATGTTGTTGCTGCTGTTGTCGAGGTAGTTTTAGCCACTTGGCTGCTAGTTGCTGCCGCTGCTGTTGCTGCTGCTGTTGCTGCTGCTTTTGCTGCTGTTACTGCTGCTGCTGTTTCAGCTGTTGCTTTGGTTTCATAATTAGCTATTGCTTGTGCCGTGGTCAACAGCTCATTTTCATCGGGATCAGGATCCGTAACGTTATCCTCAACCAGTTCTGCTTCATATTGCAGCAGGTCGGTGTCATTGCCGATGTTGGCGGTTGCAATTGTTGTTGCTGGCGATGAGTCAGTTTCCAGCTCAGTGAGTAATGTTGACCAAGCGTAACTGTTGCTGCTGCTGCTGCTGTATGGTTTAATACTGTCTTCTGCTGTTGTTGATAGCAACATGTTGCTGGCGCTTGTGCTGCTGCTGCTGCTGTCAAAATCTGGCGTAAAGCTATCAATTGTGGCTGTAGGCGTGGCAAACCATGTGGTAAAAGGTTCACTACTGCCGCTGCTGCTGCTGATGCTGCTGCTACTATAGGCATCATCAAAGCTTGTGGAAAAACTACTGCTGCTGCTGCTGCTAGCATCGAGTGTTGCTGCTGTTGATAATAGTTGCAATTTCTGCAATTGTTGTTGTTGTTGCTTTTGTTTTCGTAATTTTCTTCGCCTGCTCTTTCGCTTGCTGGCGAGCGTTGTTGTCGACGTTTTGGTTGCTGCTGTTGCTGTTGTTGTTGACGTTGACGTTGATGTTGTTGTCGTTGTTGCTGTTGTTGTAGTTGCTGTTGCTGTTGCTGTTGCACTCTTGGCAGTCGTTTGATTCGTTGGACTAGCTGTGACTCGTTGTTGCTGCTGTTGCTGTTGCTGTTGGAGCTGTTGTTGGAGTTGTTGTTGCTGCTGCTTGTGTCGCTGCTTTCGCCGCGCTTGCACTGTGGGGTCATTGTGATGATGTCGCACCTGATGTTGCAGCCGTTGCGGCTGTTTACGAACTAATGTTAATTGTTGTTGTTGTTTTTTGTTAGTGCTACTTAGACTAATACTACTATTATGGCCATGATGCGCATGTTGCTGTTGCTTTTGATTTTGGTTATTCGATTTGTGGCGATTGTTTTTGTTGTTGCGCGAGACTTTGCGATTGTTGCTGTTGCTAGCTCCATTTTTGCTCTTGCTGTTGCTGCCGTTGCCGGTGCCGGCATTGTTGCTGTTGCTACTGCTGTTGCTGTTGCTGCTGCTGTTATTGCTGCTGACCGTCATTGCGGCCATCTCGCGCCATTTTGGATACGTGTGCTGATGGTAAAATAGCTCGGCATCGATCTTATTAAACATGAAGCAGGCATCGTTAACGTGCTTTTTGGGACCTACAGGTTTACCTCGGTGCGTGAACCCGACACGTCGCTGCAGATCGACTACGGAGCGGAACACGTAATAACCGTGAACGATTGTCTCGTTGAAGTAGCAGGTAGCGCGCGGTTCCTTCTATAAAATGTGAGAAACAGAGACAAAGAGAGAGAGAGAGAAAGAAAGTGAGAGTTAGTCAGAGTTTATATAGTACTTGTAACTGTATAATCGATCGTTATATATATATATATATATATATATATATATTGTTGACTCGACAATGCAATTTATGAGCGGCACTTCCGCTCTGAGAATCGCTGAAAAAATGAGGGGTATGGTAGGAAGAGAAAGAGATACAGAGAGTGGGGGTAGGGAGAGTGGCAAGTTAAGCAGCAACATTTTGACAGCAACAACAGCGGTAACAACAGCAACAACAACAACAACAACTGTACTTGTGTTTATTTATAAAACACTTGAAATATCCAAACGCGGCTTGATTGTTGTTGCTGTTGTTCTCGCTGTTGCTGTTGTCTTGAAAGGTGGGAAATTTTATCAGTTGCCCATCTGTGGCTGCTGCTGCTTTTGCTTTACTTATTTTGTTTTTTTTTTTTTTATTGTTGATTGTTGATTTTTTTTGTGTGTGTTTTTGATTTAAAGTGTTGCAGATGACGCAGATAAAATATTTCAACTCGTACAACACGTCCAAGTATATATAGCTCACACTACTCGCAATTATTATTATTATTATGCCATATTTAGTTAGGGCCACTTTTGAGTATTTATAGCATTTAATTGCTATTTTTGAACAACTTCTCAGTCGACACTCGAACTGAAGCTCAATTCGATAGTCGATAGCCGATAGCCAAACAATCATTTATTTTTATGTCAATTGCTCAAGATACTTAAGCGAGATGAACTGCTGTGCGATGAACTGATATTTGCTCACTTTTAGCTCAATTGTTTACTTTTCATATTTATTATTTACTTATTATTTAATTGGTATTATTTTTAAGAATTTTTAGCTCATTATTTTGATTATTATTTTGATTTATGTAAATTATTTACTTATTTTTTGATTTTTCTTTTAATTTTAATAAATTTTAATTTTGCATATGATAAAGATTTTTTTTTTCAAATTATTTACATTTTTTTTGTATATATATATATATTTTTTGTAAAATATTTAGCTCATTATTTTGATTATTATTTTTATTTATGTAAATTATTTGTTAATTCTAGTTATTTTGTATTTTTCTTTTATTTTTAATAAATTTAATGTTGATTGATTTTTTTTTTCAAATTATTCATTTACATTATTATTTAAATTTTTTTTGAATAATTTTTTTTTTTAAATATATTCTATATAAATTATATAATTTTTTTTTTAAATTTATTTAATATTAAATTTTGTACATAATTATGATTTCTGCATTTTATTTATATTTTTCTTTTAAGTTTTTTTTATTTATTATAATATTTATTATTTGAATGTTTTAAAAATGTATTTAATTTATCGTTTATAATTTTATATATATATTAATAAATTATTAAACTAATTCAAAGAAAATTATTTCAATTTCTTTTTTTTTTAATTATTTTTATTTATTTATTTTTTTTATTTATTTTATGCAAATTATTTACATTTTTATTTTTTACATTTTTTTTATTTTATTTCATGCAAATAAAATAAATTTTATTTACTTTGTAAATTTGATTACTTCACCTGTCAAGATTCTCCATGTAAATATTATAAATAATGCAATGATTTAAGCAAATGGAATGCACTTGCACTTGAATGACGTGAAATACTACATATGTACTATGTTATGTTATGTTATGTTTGGGTCCACTCAAAGTCTCAAGCGTTAAGTGCCACGTTCTAACCTTATCTAAAGTTTACGTATCATTTTTGTAACCTCAACCCAATCACAATGAACATGTGTCACAAATGTTGACCTTCAGCGAAACTGTAAATGTTTTTATAAGACATCATAAAAACAATAACAATAAAAACAATAATAACAATAACTATAGCAACAACAATATGAAATCACAGTTTTAATGTAGAAGTTATATATTTGCACATGAATTCAAGTTGGATTTACAGACAAGTAAGTAATTGAATGCAATAAAATGACAAGTGCAAGTTCTGACCTTAGAGATATAACAAAACAATTATTGTTCACAATTTATTTACATTGTCCGATTGCAGTTGCAACTAACTGTAAATTATGATGAAAAGGACGTTTGAAATAATTTTGTTACGTCATTTGATTGATTGATTAGATATATTTATCTATCTATCTATCTATCTATCTATCTATCTATCTATGTATCTCTCTCCTATATGTAGAACTTGAACTAACATGATTAAATGTTTGAATAGTCAATGATTTTTATGAGTGTTCTCAGTATATTCATTATTTGCCTGGCATTGAAATTATCTGATCAAAAAAATAAAAAAAAAAAACTGTTACAATGTCTCAAAAATAAAAATAGTGAATTCCCCAACAGTTCGAGATGCTCGAAAACAGTTACAATTTGGAGCTACAGACGAAGACACATAAAACAAATACGAAAACTAGTCGAAAATTAGTAGAAATATGAAAAATGTTGTAGTATTGTGTGGAGTTTATTATGCAGATATCACGCATACGCCGCGTTAACAGACAGCGAAAATATTTTTGCGAATTCTGTGCCAGTTTTTGTTTATTTGTATTTTTGTTGTTGTTGCTGTTACTTATTGTTGTTATTGTTCAGTCAATTTGTTGCTGTCTTGCAGTCATAAGCAGTTATTACATATATATATATATTCCATATATAAGTATTTATGTTTATGCGCTTGTAATTGCATATATGAAATTTCAATATTGTAATAAATATTTTTTTTTTGTGTGTTTCTGTTGTCGCGCGTTTTTCATGACAGAATTGGTGCAATTGCAACAGGTTTTCAATGGAAAACAAAATATAATACATTAAGAATGCCGTTGAAGTTTGTGTGTACAAATTAAAGATACTCTGTACATCGAAAGATTTATCCAAGTTATATAAGAATTACAATAGTTAAGAAATTAATTGCGTGATTAAATGTAATATTAAAATAAAATTTCATTATATTCTAATGACAGTTATAGAGACTACCATTGCTTGTTTGTCATTTACAGGGTATATTTATAAAGAAAAAATATGAAAATTTATTTAAGTTAAACTGTCTGAGCTGACGGTTAGCACTTCGTAACCCGCAACGCCCAAAACACACTCTACGCTGCAGCGTACTGGCAATTTATGCAATTTGGCCAAATCGTTCAAGTATCGCCATTGTCGTTATAATCGCTCGTTTGCATAAAACCATTATGTGCTACATGTTATAAATTATAGTGTTTGTACAGTTAGTTTGCATAAAGCGGCAACGTTTCAAGTACAATGCAAATGCAATCCAACGCAATCTCAACGCAATCCAAATGCAATGCAATGCAATGTAATCTATAATTTGTTACAAGGCGCCAGTTGTTTTTTTTTATTTTTTTTTTTTTTTTTACAGGGCCTTACGACACTCGTAGATAATAAGTACCATATCATTATTATTATTCATGTTGGGGGAATAGGAAATAATAAAAAAAAAAAGTAGCCATAAAAATGCTGAAATGGGATTTCCCTCCCTCAAAAAATTTGTTGTCAACATTGAAAACATAGTGAGGAATATTAAACAAGGCTGCAGAGATCTCTGGGTTTTTTTTTTTATTTTTATGGGGTACTTTACATTTAGAATTAGGTTGCACAATTTTAATTGTTCAATAATTTCAATAATTTGTTTATAGACTTAGAGACAATGTTACAACTTACCATGCCAACTAATCTCCAGTTGTCGTTGAAACACAAATATCTTTGTGTTTCTTTTGCGAACAGTGCAATTTTGAATTCGTTGTTCACATAGTCCGGGAGGCCGACTATCGTTATATTTTCTGTAATGAAATACAAAATAATAAATATAATAAATTAGTTGAAGAATATGAAGTAGAATCTTTAATTTTAGCATTTTAATTGATGTAAATATTTGGCTAAAAACAAAAAACAAAAACAAATTTAGTTAATTAAAAGCAAATACGGATGCATTGTATTTAAGCATGCCGAACATTTGTTAGGCAGCAGCAGCTGCAAGGTAACTAGAAACGGAAGGGGAAACTGAACTCAATTTATTAGGAAATAATAAAAGCTGTGTACTTTAACGTTGATTTAACAGATTTGTGTTTACAGCAGAAACTATTTTGATATTTATTAAGATTTTCTTGTGGAATCAGAATATCAAAATTTTTAACTAGAGAAAAAAAATGTTAGAAATGCTGCTGGAATTTTAATAAATTTGTTGAATGAAGAATTGTTGTTTTTTTTTGGACAACTGTTAATCGAATGACGCCATGTTTTGGTTGTTAGTTAACAAAAAAAAAAAACCACAAAGATTTCAAGTTGCATTTGAACTTCTAATTATAAAACAAGTAAGAAAAGTTTTGTGTACAAAAAAAAAAACTTAAGAAAATGAAGGAAAATGCAATAAAAACCTAAACTCAAAAACTGTAAGGTAAATAGTAAGTTTTATAGTCTTTCTATCTCTCTTTAACTATTTATCTCTCTTTCTCTCATTATTTTTCTCTAATTATAAGTTAACAATGTATTATTAGCCCCGCCCCAACAGCAGCACCAGCAGCAACAGCAACAGCAACATCAACATCAACAGCATCTGCGTCAAAGTCGACGTCAACTGCAAAATGTTAGCTGCTGCGGCTATTGAACTTCAACGGGGCAGGCACAAAACTCACTAATAAGTAAAGCACTTGAGAAGCAGCCAAAGAAAAGCAGAATGTGAAGGCAGTGAAAAGCCACTCGAGTTAGATTGATAGGTGACTCTGGGTTCAGCTTCAGTCGCTCAGACTGCGACGGCAAACGCGGACGCGGACACGGACGCGGACACGGACGCGGACACGGACGCGTTCTCGGACTCGGAATCAGACCCAGACCCAGACCCGTTGACTTCGACAACTTCGTCGTCTTTGTCGTCGTCTGCCAGTAATTAGATTTATGCACAGAAATTCTTGGCAAAACTCGCCAGAGACAGAGAAAAAAAAAAAGAGTGCGAATATATAGAGAGCAGAGAGAGAAAGAGAAGGAGCAGAGCAGTGTGGGAGACTGTTTATGAACGAACACACGAGATGAGGGAGAAGCATGCCGGGCAAACCTATTGTAGGGTAGCTCTCATATTTCATAAGCCGGCACCGAACTCTCCAGGGCCAGTGCGCTTGAGTGACTTTTGTGCCTTCACACCTTTTGGCCAGGAGGCACTTGTGGCAAGCTATACTTCACCTGGCCTTTTGTTGTTCTTGCTATTCTTGTCGTTTTTGTTGTTGTTATTCTTGTGATTCATGGCGCGTTCGCATAACTTATTGATTTCATTAGTTTAGTGACACATGTATGTGTGTCTGTGTGTGTGAAGTTTGCACTTGTGAGTGCATGCCTCTCGCACTTGCCACACTCGACTTGCAACGCAAGTCTGTCCCACAGAATTCGCCTCTTACACTTCCCCTTTGCCCTTCTCCTTCCTCCACAACATTCACTGTTTGTTTTCGCTTGCAAGTTGAAGCTGTGGCTGTTGCTTCCTACTCTAGACTTTGCATTGTTTATCTTGTGACTTTACAGTGAATACTCAATGGCTCAGCCAGAGAGGGGATACATTCCATGGAGAGTAACACAGTATCATCGTTGCCTGATGATCAATTGTGCCAGATATCTGGCAGAGATGCAACTGAAGGAAACGGTAAAGTTATTGTACTTTCAAACTCAAAGAGAGAGAGAGAGAGATAGAGAGAGAGAGAGAGCATTTCTTAAGTTTTATTAATCTAATCAAATTTAACCTGAACTGAACCTAAAAACTCTACAATTGTTAGCTGTTTGATTAACTTGTCATACACTATTATATATGACTGCTAAGCATGCATGCTAAGAAAATTGTATTATAATTAAAATTTTTAGTTGAAACTTGAAATTTTCAACATATTAATCTAATCATGATTAATGTGAACTTCACAACAACATAATCATTAGCTAATTTTATGCCAGAAGTGTTTTCTTTTTCTTAATGCTGTCATATATCTGACACAATGCATGACTTTGAAAAGTTAAAATTCTTGCAGCTAAAAGTTAAAGTAGAATTTAATTTATTTTTTATTTTTTTTTTTAAGAAAATCATTATCATTATCATGCCTTAAATTGCCAAAATAAAATTAGAAAGAAATATCACGAAAAACACACAAAATGTATGTTTATTTTTAATACAAACTCACGATGTAACAAAAATAAACTAAAACTGTTTTTGGCTTTTATCTTCTCTCTCTCTCACTCTCTTCATGTTTCTCTTTTAACTAAATCACATAAAATGCATTTATGCTTTGGAATTTTTATGATCATTGATCGTAGATATTTTAAAGATTTCTGTTCGGTTTGTTTTTCACTCAATAAAAAGCTACGATCGGGTCGCATTTTTCGCCGCAAGTTATTAAGTTTTTAAAAGTTGTTCTCGCTTATGTTTGTTATTCTTGTTGTTGTTGTTGTTGTGATTGTTGTTGCTGTTGTTTTTGTCGATTTTCTAATTAAGTTATTAGTCACAGTGTGGAATTTTTTTTTTTTTTTTTCTGAATATTCGATTTAGTATTCTTTGAGTCGAAATCTTTTTGGGCGTCGCCGTCAGACATTGAAGATATCTGAGAGTTGAGATCTGTGCACTTAAAGAACATTATCATAAATATGGCAAAAGACCTAAAGGTCTCATCTAATTGTTAGATCGATATCGCTTTAGACTGATTTCATGCTCGTTATGGTTATGGTTATATTTATGTTGTGTGGAGGCGTCTGTATAACTTGGGAATTGATATAATATAATATTAGGGAGAGTTCTTGATCGTATTGATTTCAGAGACAGTGAAAGTTTGTACAAAGAAGTTCTGATATATAAGATATATGAAAGATAAACTATAAAGATTATTTGATGTATAAAACAATAATCGATAATTATTCAAGGATTCGTATATCATAGTTTACAAAGACGTAAAATAATTTTTTTTAAGTTGATTTCATTTAAGCTTGGCCCACCAACTGCTCAAAAAACAGGCAGTAAACCTTGATATATATTGTCAAAATTCTCAAAATTTGTAAGAAATCATAAGAACATTAAAAGCAAGTAAGAAACTATTCTTAAGATAGTAGTCGACTATATGATACCCTATAGCTATGCTCAATATAAAGAGCAATTTTCTTCGATTGTTAATCTAATAATCAAAAATATAATTTAAAGTGATCTACCACGCCCTTTTGGGCTGTTACATAGGGTATAAAAAACCGAAAAAAAAACACACACACACAACAGGAAAACAAACGGCGATCAAAGAACCAAACAAAATGAAAACAATAACAAAAACAAATAATAAAAAAATACGTTAAAAATCTTTAATCAAATATGCAAGCAATGAGGCTCATCAACATAAAATTAAAAAATCATAAAATGCTAAACTGCACAGCATGAAAAAATAACAACAATAACAACAATAATAGAAGAAGAAAAAAAAACCACAAATAAAAAAAATAAAACTGAGAATTTCAAATCAAAACGGGCTCCAAAAATCTGACAACAAGCTGGGGCGTCAAAATGCCGCCTAATTGCGACAATGCGTCGTATGGTGGATCCGAAACTTTTTGGAGGGGGGGGGGGAGGGAATGAAGAATGCGAAGAGGAGATTTAACGACCTTTGGTGATGTGCACGTCACACCGTAACATCACACACACACACACACTCAAACATATCCACAGCTGGTCACTTTGTCATTCCATCAGCGTGATAAGCATCAAGCATCAAACATCGCCCCCATGCCGTGCCCCATCCAGATACCGGTAGAGTTATGGATCTCACGTAGTACCCCATTCCTTACCCCTCAGTCAAAACCCCTCTCGGTGGCTCACTTAAGTTAAGCCAGCATTTGTATTTTGGAATTAACTTAGATTTGAGGCTTTGGAGATTTGTAGATTTGGTGATATGGGGTGGGCGTTGACGTTGACGTTGACGAAGCTATATTCGATAAGCATAAATTGCTTATAGGCTTATCGATCGGACGATCGATAGGCTTGCAACCACTTGAAGTGATCTCTATGATAATTGTGTATACACATATACACATACGTGAATATAGTCTTGTGTATCTTGTGTGTCTTGTGGCTTATTTATCATCTAAATGGTTTCACTTTCACTCGCTTTAACGAGTATTGATTGCTTTGATCTAGAAACAAGCTGTGACGAGTTATTGCCTAATAGATTAATCGATCATAACGATCACTTGATTATGAAACTAATAAATAACATATTCGCTTTCAATATATGTATGCAAATTGAGAAACTTTATATTAATATTATAATACTATGAACTGTTCTCTAGTTAACTTTACAGAATTATTGTTATTACTTTATATAGTGAATGATTTATAGAAGATTTACTTTATGTTCTGACTGTTTTTTTTTTTTATATATGTATATGTTGAGGAATTCTTCGTTCTGTTTTGATTCTTAATGCTTGACTTCCTGACATTTCATTTTTGTTTTAGCTACAAACTATTTACTAGAATTGTTTGCACTTTATCCTTTGGCATTCGTTGGACACGGACGAGTATGACATCCAGCATTGGTGCATTGGCCCTTTTCCAAGAATGTTGTCTGGCAACGCATTCCCATACGTTCCATTCCCGGAACTTTCTCGCTGATGCTGAGACATGAAAATGAGACTGAGACTGGGACTGAGACTGCGACTGACGCCTGAGAAGGAGAAGGAGACTAAAAACTGAGACTGCGACTGCGACTGTGACTGAGACTGAGACAGAGACTGAACGTAGCGACGTCTTAGATTACGTTTGTATTTTGACTGCCAGCTCTAAGTAATTGCTTTTGCTCCAGCAACAACAACAACAACAACAACAAAAACAGCGATTTGTCACATGGAGCACAACTAGTCGCCATTGCGAAGTCCATTGGAATCGCCATTGGGCAGTAGTTGCTTACGTTTCTCTCTCTATGTTTATGTTTGTTTGTTTGTGTGTGTGTGAGTCTGTATGCGTCTATGTATGCGTGTTATATGCAACTTGGTGCAGTTGCAGCAAACTACTCCGCTTCGCCAGTTATTGACGTTTTGTCACGTTTCCTGGAAAAAAACCGTTTTATTTGCTCGTCGCTCGCTTTGGTTTGTTTTGTAAGCCGATGCCACAAAAGCAAAACAAACTGCAAATGCAACAACAACAACAACAACAACAGCAATAGCAATAGCAACAGCAACAGCAAAAGCAAAAGGAAAACAAACTTCAACTTCAAGCCGTTGCACTTGCACAGTGCAACCTCTTTTCACCCCTTGCTTCCCTTTCTCCTGCTCTATATGCCATAACCCACCTCTCTCTTTCTCTCTTTCTCTCTCCCTTTATCAGTTTGAAGTTAGAGTTTGAAGCCCTCAGCATATCTCAGTGGAGACTTCAAACAGTGCTAATTGCATTGGCACGCCAGTCGCCAGTTGTAGGGCAGCGAGGGTAGACACTATAGTTGCGCTGTAACTGTGACTATGCCTGTGGCTGTGGCTGTGTTTGGCGGGAGGTGGGCTGAGGCAGAGCCACAATTAGCGCCATTTAATGTGGAGCGTACTCGACTTTTACGCACGATTCCTGACGCTGACGCCACTCGAATTGGCCCCCAGAGACGAAGAGAGCGAGAAAGAGAGACAGAGAGTGCCAGGGGAACTGAGAAAGTGCGAGAGTGCGACTGTGAGAGGGCACTGAGTGTCAATGAGTTAATTAGCGCACGATTTGTCGCCCCCACAGACCCCAAAGAGAGAAAGACACCCGAGATCCGAGACCGAGACCAAGACCCAAGACCCGATACCCAAGACCCGAGACTTGACTCTAGAGAGGCCACCAAACAGTTGTATGTGTACGCACGCGTATGTGTGTGTGTGTGTGTGGGTGTGCGTTTGACACTTGGTTACCAAAAACAAAATGAGAAGAAAAACAAAAAAATCTGTTTTTATTGAAGTCATCGTCGCCTCATTTCTGGGTCAAATGTGTCTTCTTCTTCATCATCTTTGCCTCTGCCTCTGCTACTACCTCATCCTCACTCCCCACTGTCCCATCACAAACTCTATCTATCTCGCTCTGTCAAATACAAAATTTTGTATGCTTTATAATTTATGTTGCGCTGATTGAATTTTGTAGTCCACAAAAAGGGCAATTAAAATTATTGAAAACCACAAACAAAAAATTTAGATAAAAACACAAAATTGTTGTTGTTATTTGCTGCTGCTGTTGTTGTTGTTCTGGTTGATTTTTTTTTGTTTTTGTCTCAAGTTTGTGATAAAAATTGATTGAAAATGTGCATGATGCAGATCATAAAATGAAAATGCTAAAAGGCATTCGATGTAAAATACCACCAAAAAAAAATATATATGCAGAGGCAGAAACACACAAAATACACATACAAAAAAAAAATACAGAAAACAGCAGACATCAAAAGTTGGAGACACTGACAAAAGACAGAGGCAGGCAAAGAGCACGCAACATATTCAAATATTTGTTGCTTTTCATTATAATTATCTGATCTCTGATCAATTTTTATGCGAATTTGATCTTTTATTATTGCGCTTAATGACACTCCAAATAAGTTACGGAATATTTGAATAAATTCAAGTGGGAATTTTTTTCTTTTTCGGCTTATCACAACATTTTTTACGCATTTTTTTTTATATATATTTCGTATAAACAAACAAAACTCAAGAAATACTTAAAAAAAAAAACAAAATAAATTTTTTTTTATCAAATTGAAATAAATTAAAATTAAAATGCAAATATAAAAAAAAATATATAGAAAATTTTAATAAAAAATATAAAGAAAATTAAAATATATATAAAATACAAAATAAATTAACCAACAAAATTTAATGCTTCATTTTAGAATTTTTTATATTTTATTTATTTTTTTTTTATTTCAGCACAACTTTCACTTAAAGTTGTGCAGACAGTTCACAGACGAATTCATTTATTTATATGTTCACAAAGACTCTTTGGTAATATAATCTAGTTAATCTGCATTCAAGTAGTCTAGCAACTAGCAGTTTGCTGCTGCTGCTGCTGCTGCTGCTGCTGTTATCGATATACACAGAAGATAAATGCGCTCCAATGTTATCGATATACACAGCAATTAAAAGCTGCACACGTCATTTATCAATGCTCTGCCCCCGTCTGAGCCATATCGATGACAACAGCAGCAACAACATCAGCAGCTACAACAGCCACAACAGCAATATCCGCAGCAGCAGCCGCAACAACAACAACAACAGCAACAGGAATAATAAAACTTAATAACTGCCGCCTTTTTTTTTTGTTGATATTGAAAAAAAGGCAACAACAAAAAACTGCGGCGACCACACGCAGGCGGCATTTACAGTTAATTGCTGCTGACTGCAGCGAAATGTAAAATTACATTGATAGTTGCAAGTTGCAGCAGACAACAACAACAACAACAGCAGCAGCAGCAGCAACAACAACAACAACAATTTAGTTGGCTTTTGTTTATTTATTTTGGTGCGCGGTTTCGCTTTCATTTCATCGCTTTGTGCTTGCAAAGATGGAAAATAAATTGAAACTGGCATTTAATTAAGTTAAATGCGAATACAGAGCACAGGGGCACAGGGGCACAGGCGGGCACAGACAGCCACAGGCGGCAACAGCCAGCGGTCAGAGAGTCAGAAATGAATTAAAGGCGGAAACAACAACAGGCCGAAAATTTAGTTGGTTTGGGGTGAGGGTTCAACTGTGGAATCAACAGATCTATCAAGTGCTACACTAATTACAATTTTATCAGCGCAAGGACGTTGCCAACTCTCCACCCAACTTGCAACATGCAATAGCAAATGCAACAAAAAAATAATAAAAAAAAAATCAACAATAATAACAACAACAGCAACAGGTAAATATTTGCTGCAACAAAGTTAAACGAGCTGTGCTATTTTGATACCCTACATATATTGCTATGCAAGGGCATATTAGTTAGTTTACAAACTAATCTCCTCTGATTGTAAATTTGCATTGAAATTGATTGCAGTGTATGTTTAGTTGGCGTACAGGGTATCATGTAGTCTAAGCTGTTAGTTTCCCTATATGTTTTTATTAATTAAGTGCAAACGCAGGCACTTACAAGCCGTTTAAACTGCGTGTTAGCCAACTTGAAATGGGCCTGCTAATGCGCCTGCTCAAGAGTCTGGGACACACAGTGTAACAGAGATAGAGTGAGAGAGACACTGAGACTCCGAAACTTGAGCCCAAAACGCAAACGCAAACTCAAAGTCGAAGTCACAGTCGCTGTCGCAGTCGTAGTCGAATTTCGATTGCAAATTGCAAAAAGTGTCAACCAACCACATAAAAAATTTGAAGTTAAAGCTGGAAGTTCGCTTGGAAGTTGTTTGTTGTTGTTGTTGCTGTTGATTGTTGCTGCTGCTTGTTGTTGTTATTGCTGTAGCCGGGTGGGCCACTTGTTTACACTTTTACAGTATTTGGCAATGTTCGTTTTTTTTTACTCGTATAAACAAATTTTTTTTTTTATTATTTTTTAAGATTTTTTTTTACAGTCATTTTAAAGTTTTGAGTTTATTTTTTTTTTTTGGTTTATTTTCCATAATGCACTCTGAGTTATTGTGACAATTTTAATTGTTTGCCGAAATCGTGGTATATTATTATAGTCTGAATTATTGGCGTGATATGCTCAGAAGCATTGATTACGTCAGCATAAATTAAGATATGCCTGGTGCTGATTTATGCGGACAGGTGTTAATTGTCATCGATTGGCCAATGAATAAGTGTCCATTACGCACACTTCTCTCTCTCTCTTTCTCTCTCTCTCTCACACTGTCACGTTGCAACGCAGCAGGAAGCCAACGAAATTACAATTTTTTTTTTTTGGGGCTCTTTATATTTTTTATATATATTTTTTTTTTTTTGTGCTCTTGGCTTGGCTTGTGGGTGTGTGTTTGGCTAATTGAATGCACTTAAAAGCTCAAACAACTCATGTTTCGCACAACTGATAAACCGCAAATTTATGATCTGTATATATTCATGTTTATATGTATGGGAAAATCAGTATTTTGATTTTTGTTGTTGAAATACCGAAAACACTGAAAAAATATACATGATGGCTTTTTTTTTATGGTCAACACTTTGTAATTGGATTAGAAGGGAAAATCAAAAGGCAACAAAGTTATAGCTTACAGATAACACAAAAGGAATTGGAATTTCGGTGTGTGTCGAAAGGCACGCTTGGGATTAACGAATGTGAGTATACTTGAGAATACTTTAACAATATATCATGTTCCATTTACACTTTCAAGGTGAAAAAAAAACTATACACAAGACAACCTCAATTATCCTCAATATATCGTCCTTAAGGAGCAACACTTGAGATCGTTTAGGACCACCCAATAAAAGTGTTTATCATGAAACAATTTTCTTAGCTCACCTTAGGCTAAAAATGGGCGTGTCACTTGTAGTATTTACAACATAATTATTATTGTACAGGCAAAGGAAACTATTAACAAGTTAAACTACAAGCTGCTAGCACTATGGTAGTGCAAGAGAGCAAGAGTTGAAAGCATTTTAATGATGCCATTAATTAGCAAAAATTACGAACAATAAGAAGAAGAAAAAACAAATGCTATAGACAAATTTAACACCCTGCGGGAAGAACAACAAAATAGCAAACAGCAAAAGGGCAAAGGAAGCGTATCGAAGGGAGTCCAAGCAGCAGTCAAAGCGGGTGTCTAGGCAGCAGCCTAGCAAAAGTAGTTACTGGACCTTTGTAGACCGTTTTCGGCCTGTGGCCTGTGGCCTGTTGTAACACCTTTTGATTTACGCGCAGCGCTCGTTGGCCATAAAACAAAGTTAGAAGAACTCAGTGCTTAGTGCTCAGTGTCTCTGTCCTCAGTTCTCTTGGCACTAGATATGTTACTAGAGACGACAGCAGTCTCTTCTGCTGTCTCCGATCTATGTATATATTAAGGTTCAGCTTGGACTGTCTCATGTTTCACCGCAGGGCGCCGTCTATGCAAAAAAAAAAAAAATGAGCAGAATAACACAAAAAAAAAATACACACAAAAAAATATAAAAAAAAAAATAAATACAACAAAAATTGTTGAGGGCATAATAAAAACGTCATGTCCTTGTCTTGTGCCTAGTTGTGTGGCCAAAGCGGCCAACAGGCCGTTCAACAGGCCAACAGGATTTTGGCCCAGCTTAGGGCCCAAAAGGTGCTAACTGCGGCAGGCTGATACTTTTGTTGTTGTTACTATTGCTGTTGCAGTTGTTACTGTTGTTGTTGTTGTTGTTGTTATTATTGTCTGTAATTTTTGCTAGCCAACATATTTCTCTCTCAGTGTTAGTATTTGTTTCTTTCTTTTGTTTTATTGTTTTCTCGCGCCGTCATTATTTCTACTTTTACGTTTTGTTTGTTCGGGCTTCTACTCTGACTTGCTCTCTATTGCTATCTCTTTCACTCGTATGATACGCTTGTAGGCCTATGTTTACTTTGGCTTTGTCTGACATTGAGTGACATTGCTGTGGCAACTGTCAATGTTTCAGTATTTCAGTATTTTCACTACAGCCCTTTAGCTCTTCTTCTTCTTCTTCAGAATATTTTTCTTCTGCTTTGAGTTTTTGTCTGTTGTAGCTTTACCTTAATTAAGGCTTCAGGTGTAAAATGCTCATAAAATGGAGCGAGCGCCGCTGTCCGACAGCAAATTATGCGAACACACACATCGCACACACACACACACACGCATGATATACACACACTTTGGGTTCCTCCTTCTTTTCTTTTCGTGCATATTGCAAATCGATTCGTTGGAAAAATAAACTTGAATTGTTGCACTGACAACGTTGTCCTCTTGTTGCATGTCACGACTTGTGGCAACAGTGCTGCGGGCATACGATTGTAAGTAGTTAACTCTTTACTTATGTTAATAAGGATGCATTGAAGTTGGTCCTGAATATGATTATGTCATATTCTAGCTAAAATGTCAACATGGAAAAATTTAGTCATAATTCTTCAAGAAATGTTTGGAGTTTGAAGTTGCTCTATCTATCTATAAGTATATATTTTCGCTTTCTTTTCTTAGTTGATATTCTTCTTCCCTTTTACCTTTCTCTATCCCGTACCTTTCTCTGATTCTCCATTTTGGCGTGGCGCTACAACTCATTTATTAATTTACGTTAATCTTCAAATTTCTGCTTCCAAGACTTGGCGTAGCTTCTTCTTCTTTTCTACCTTTCCTCTAAAATTTTAAGTCTTTAGTCTGCAGTCTTCTTACGGTCAATGTCCTATCTTTAATTTTTTTCGCCACTTTTTCAGAATTTTGTTTTATGTGCTGTGTTACCTGCAAATCGTTGAAGTCTTTTTCAGTCGGCTATCGCGTCCCTTTAATAATGAGATAAGAGAAAACATTTTACGTTACTTCTTTTGGGTCGAGCGACAACAGGAACAGGAGCAGAAGCTAAAGCAAAAGACCTTCACGATGGGGATAACTCTATTAAAAATTATTGAAAGCATTATTTTATGGCTCCAGTTCCATTGGCATTGATTGCTTTTCGCCGTTTGCCGTATGCCGTATGCCGTTTGCTGTTGCCGTTTGCTGTTGCCAGCGGAAATCGCTTAATGGTATTCTAAGGAAACCATTTAGAACAAAACCCACCCCTGGGTGGTCGCCCCTCCACACAAAAAGGGGAGCCCTGTGCTTGGTTACGCCAATGATTACCCCGTTGTTTGGTCTCGCAATTAACTGTGCTACAAATGATGTGCCAATTGTATGCCATCAAATACCTGCTCAATGACTACTTACATACCTCCCCCCTTTACAGTCTGCCTTTGTGTGTTCCCATTTCGCCCACCATTCAATTGTATAGACATTTACAACTCCCCAATGTTGAGGAGGGGCAAATGGGCAATTACAAATGCTACAAATGTTGCCTCGCAAGGTGTCGCTAGGCACGCATTGTCATTAAGTCAAGATACAAGCACGAATGGGGAAAAACGACTACAAATTCGACTGCGAATTGTGTGTATAAGTATTAGAGATGCGATTGTGGCAAAGTCACGTTATATGTGTATGTAAATTCCAATTACAAGTAATAAAAGCGTTACTTAAAGCAATCAACGCATTAAATAGTTGAGAATTATAGGCAAATGGATTTTACAAAGCTTTTTCACTTATAACTCATAATTAAATGTTTAAAATGTTTAAAGTCTTTATAAATTTGTGAATTTAAATGTTGAAAATTACTTAATTTTTAAGTTATTTGTATTTCCTTTCCATAATTGTGATCACAAAAAAATTGCATTACTCAACACTGGCATAATTGTAAAGCTAAAGCAGCAGCTGGCGCAGACATCTAACAGATAAATTTGACGTCGCGCCATCGCGTGCAGCGGCTTTGTACAAAATGTATGCCTTATACAACCGACAGACACGCAATTTTGTTAACCGAAAAATCGAAAAGAAAATGAACAAAAAAATAAAAACCAAAAAATACCAACAAAAAATGAAACCGAAAGACTAAAAGACCAAAAAAAGAGCGAAGCACTCTGCCAACATGTGTGTCTCTTCACATTAACACAACTGCCTAAATACACAAGTTTTTCTTCGTTTATTTCTCGTATGATTAAAAGCTTCATTTGCATGGACAAAATAAAACAAGGGGGCCAACCAGCAATGGGGCTCGATTGGGTGGACTAATGGCCAGAGGGGGGGGGGGGTAGTGGCAGAAAGAGTGCACTTGAAGCACGAAAAGGCGACCGAGACCGAGACCCGGTGCCCAAGTTCGAGTCATGCAATCAAAAAACGTTGCCACGTTGTGGCATCATCATCATCATAAGCTCATTATACGGTAGTAGTAACTGCAGTACACGTAGCACCCTTCCAGTTAACCTTATGATGTTTCAAACTTATGAGTACGGTGAATTCAGAACTTATGAAAACTTGAAGTCACGCGATGCCGAGGATTTTTACGTAATTGGAAAGTGCCTGTGACAAGAGAAAAAGGGCAAAAAGAAATGTATCTTTTCCCCTTAGAAACTTACGACTTTGCCTTGCGATGACTTGTAAATGAATTGACTCGACAAATTAATGCATTTCCGTTACGGTGGCAAGGCAAATACACGAGGATGCCAACTTGTCTGGCAGCTGTCGCCAGTGGTGTGATAAAAGTTGGCCAATCGGTTCTCCCTCTTCAAGAACTTTCTTTACACATCTTGCGACATTTCCTGTCTCTGTCATTCTTCGCTAATACTTGGAATTTGGGTGGATTTAACGTAAGTATTTATATAAATTTTAAATAAAAATAGATCAAATAAATGAAAAATAGTAATAGTAAAAATCTGAAGAAATTTATCATATTGTGAGCCTAAAATATTTTCTATATGTTTTATAGTATTTAAAAAAAAAAACTCTACGCAAGCATATTAAAGATTTCGATATCCGTTTAAAGGAAAACTTCCTCAGCTTGTAGAACATCTGCCTATGCAAAGAAAAATCTTCGCCTAATCCTATGATCGTTTAATAAACTAAACTGTTAGATGTTCAGGCTCAACTCAAGTGGCATCTGTTTCTATTCCATAATCAATGCTCGTTGTAAGCGTAGCACACTTCAAGCCATTAAATTGTGCATTTTACGAGTCTGAACAAACCAGAACACATCACACAACCATAACAACTATCACAACGAGCAGAACGATCAAAACCAGAACGAAGAGATCACTGTTGGTTCTGCTCATTGCTTGGTATAAAAGAGATGCCGCGGCATGGGATAAAACAAAACGCCGACGATCGATACAAGCTGATTCAAGCTGATCCAGGCTGAACGAGGCTGATCAACGGTGCAATAAATTCATCAAACAAATATCGGTAAGACGACTTTGCGTTATAATCGACATGAATATTAAAAAAAAAACCACAAAACTATAATCAGTGCGATATGATCGTCGGTTATTCTCCACTTCTCATCCCTCTGTTGTTCGGGAAAACATATCAATCTCAACAGACGATCGTCTGTTACGATCACAGCCACCGTTGAGGACCCGCTTTGGACCCTTTTTGTGAGCCATTAACTGACTGCAGACGACCTAATGGACATGATCTTTCGTCACTCCCAACAACAACAAAATGTACCTTTTTTATATTTCTAAGCAGACCTCGCCCCTCTCCATCTCACTGACTGATCTTGATCTTGTGGCTGCGTCGTCTGTCGCATGTTTGTTGATCCCTAAATACCCTTTAAATCGTACATAATTTCACGCACGGCATTTATCATCATTAGGATTATCAGCGCATTTGTGCTGTATTCGGATGAATTAAAAACAATGGAAAATCACAAAAAAAAAAACAAATGCTTTTGAAGTCCTATGAATAATTTCAACTGTGATGGATTATAGATAAAGGAATTTCTAGTGGCAGATCGCGACAGATGCGAATTGGGAAATATATCATTGCCTTCAAATTAATGTGTATTTTATAATGAAGTCTGAAAATATTTTAAAATACTTTCTTGAAATAATTTTGATATTGAAAATTTACTCTACAATTTGAACTATTATTAAAGATTCTAAAACTTTTCATCTTTGTCATCTTAATAATGTAATTTTATATTTTAAAATTCTTTTCTCACGCCCCAAATAGAATTTAATTCTAAGAACTTTTGTTTTCAATGCATTGACTAGCTCTTACATCCGCGACTGATTTCAATATCTCATTTTGTCAGGTGATTCGCCTGAAGTGCGTAATTGCTGACAAAGCAGCTCCTGTGATTCTATACATATTCGAAAATCAAAAAAAAAAAAAAAAATCAATCGTTTTTCATTACCAATCGAGAAAGAAAGCAATGAAAAGGCTTTGATGCAAAGCCGAAGCTCGAAAAACCATCGCACTGTTATTCAAATTTGAGAGCAACTAGAAGGAGATAGCGAAAAATAGAGACAGAAAGAGAGAAAGGGAGAAAGACTGAGTACCAGGGCAAGAGTCTGTGAGAGAGAGCGAGAGTTGTAGATACTTGACTATGGAACGGTAGTGGGAATCGGTATTTTTTTGGTCGAATGGG
Source organism: Zaprionus obscuricornis (assembly GCA_037044475.1). Classification (NCBI taxonomy): domain Eukaryota; kingdom Metazoa; phylum Arthropoda; class Insecta; order Diptera; family Drosophilidae; genus Zaprionus; species Zaprionus obscuricornis. The sequence continues at coordinate 29,098 of JBAMBR010003463.1, read as the reverse complement.
AAAACTACATCGTATTGGCGCTTAAATATTTTCATAGCACAACTGTGGGAAACAATAATATTGAAACAGAGAAAGAGACGAATAGAGAGAAAGAGAAAGAGAGAGAGAGATTGAGAAAGACAGAGACAGAAATAGACGAGGAAAACCGAATAAAAAGAGGTGAGAAAAAGAAGCAGAAGGAATGAGGAGCTAAAAAAGCGCATTTGCTTTTACCTTCTTCATCTTTTTTTTTAACTTTGTCTTTTCCTTTTCAACTTCTTCTTTTACTTAAACTGTAAACTTGAAATGGCCACTTGAGTTTTGAAGCGTTAAGTGGAAATCAATGGCGGTATGGTATGAACGGTATGCAACGCATTGGTTCGGTTCGCTTCGAATTTTTGGGTTCGAGAGAAGAAGACGACGAAGCAGAAGAAAGAAAGATTGAGTGAAGCAATTGACCAAAAACTGTCGAACTGACGATCGGCAAGCGGTACACTTGTTCAGCTTTGTTGTTGACCATGTTTTTTCCACTGTTGCCCCTTTTCATCTTTGGACTAGACTACAGCTCGCGCGGTAGGTAACAAGACGACAGCACGAAAAATAAGGCAGCAACAGCAGCACCAGAAGGCGAAGAAGAAGAAGATGAGAAATGAGGAGAAGCAAGAGTGAGAGCATGTTGAGAATTGACATTTGTCGTTATTATTGTTGTTGTTGTTTCTGTTGTCGGCGTCTCTTGGAAATTTGTTTGTGCGCAACGGAAATGCATTTATTTGTCCACAACTTGGACGGCGTTTAATGAAGTGACCGCCTCTCTCCAATCTTCACTCTGTACTCCTCCAACTCTTTCAATTCTCCAAACTCCCAGTCTATATACTACTCTATACACTCTACACTCTTTTATACTTCATTCTTTTCTTTGGTTGCCACTCAAAGTCGTCTCTTTGCCACCGTCGGGGCGTTAATTGATGAATCTGCAGCAGGTTCAATGACTACCCCTTTTGGCCCTGTCGCAGTCGCAGACCCTGTCCCTGTCCCTGACTCTTTTGTGCCTCTTTTGAGCTAGACTACTATGTGCTATTTCTTGGAATTTTCACGGCATGATTTCCTTCGTGTTCGTGTTCATCTTCGTCTATGTTTTTCGGCTTTTCCATGTTAAACACATCTATTTAGTTTTGAATGATGTTTGTAATGATGGTGCTAAATATTTCCCACATCATATTATCACCTCCAGCTTCAGCTTCAGCTTCATCTTCTGCTTCAGCTTCTTCGTCTTCTTCTTCTCCCTCACCTCGACAAAGTCATTGAGTAAAATTTTTTTGATTTGGATTCTTTAAGGTCGTTAGTTTCGATAAAAAAAAAAGTTGACAACCGAAAGATGCATATATCTGATAATAATCTAGTATTTATTTGTTTGACATTGAATCTTTCTAACTGAACCTTCATCTAATATTAAAGTATATAACTTCTGACAATGTATTAATTTTATTGTATAATAAAAATCACAAATATAAATCAAATTGTAAACAAAGGTCATAATAATATCGGAAAACAAGTGGAACTTACAATTCGTTGTTTAAGAACTCGAATTACATTAATTTTAATTTGATCGAATTACATAAAGAGAAACTAAACATAAATATTTACGAAATGCTACTTTAAAACAGAACTTTAGCTTAATTTGTTTTCTATGGAATTCAATTATCAGTTAAAACTTATTTCTAATTATTTTTTAAGTTGTAAATATTAGTTAAATTATAGAGAATTCTTTATTTATAGTAAAACACACAATTTGTATGAAAAATGTGTGAAAATTAATTGGAAACTATAAGTAAATAAATAGTGATGATCATTGCATTCGAATTTCATTTTCATCTTAATTGCAAGTCTTCACATTTACTATAAATTAATATTTTAAATAAAAACTATCTATCAGTCCTATGTAATACACTTGACTAATTATCATAATTTTTATCAATTTTATCAGATTTCATATCAAGAACTTTTGATTTATTAGTGGCGCTGGAATCTACTGTCTTTGAATTTTGGTCATCCGCCTTCAGTCGTTTGTCGGCCGTCTTCAGGCCTTCAAACTTCAATGATGCCCAACAATGCTAAACATTTTTAATGAACTACAGGGCAAACATGAGGCCGCATTGAAGTATTTGGACCCAAAAATCGAACTCCCAGACGGGACAGATGTACAAAATGGCTATAAAACAATGATCGCTGGGGAACTGAGAAGTGGAAACTGGAAACTACCCGTTTACCCGGTAAACCCTTGTCTATTTGATCAAGAAATTAACAGATTCCCAACTTGTTATATGCGCATCGACTCTATGTATTTATCTCACTCTCTCTCTCGCACAGTCTTTCTCGCACTCTCTTGAGGGTGAGGTGTTGATTGGGCAACGCCCTGGACACCAGTCTATGTTGCCACAGTCCAATGGTGGGGAATACATTTAAGACAAGGGGACATGAAGAGGCAGAGGGAACGGGGCACTGGTAGAGAGGGAGAGGGGTTGGATAGAAATGATTGCGTTCTTAAATTTATGAGCGCGCATGATGAGCTATAAAATGTTTTATAGCTAGAGGGGCTACTAGCGCAGCCCTACAACAAAATCCGGGACCTAGTTATGCGCTACCCTTTCGTTGTTGCATGTGTGGCATGCAGTCGACTACCAAAACACACGACCTCAACAATTTTCGCCTTTGAGCAGGGCCAGACTCTGGCATTTTTCACGTTTGTCTCAAATTAAATCATGTGATTTATTGACGGCCTGTCGACAGTTTATCCGAACAGCGGAACAGCGGAAAAGTGTGGAAAAGTGTGTGTGTGTATGTGGTTTGTTGCTGTGGTTCATTTGCGGTCTTGTCCTGCTTGTTAAGCATTGGTGGGATGAAAGGGCGGTGATATTGGGAGAAAGTGCTAGCCAAGCAATTGATTGAAATGTCAAGATTCATTAGCTACAAAACGCTTGATTGCGCTTGATGAGAACTCACAGGAGCGGTTCAATATTTATGCGGGTGCAAATAAAAAAAATATTTGTATAATTCTACAACAGTTTGTTTACTGCCTAAATTCTTTTCATTATTCTCTTTAGTTTATTTTTACACATTTTTCACAATAACATTTTATAATTCCGCCTAAACACATAGCCTAAGCCTGTGTCAAACATATTTTTAGGACCTTGAGACCGCGAGTGGGAAAATACGCAGACAACAAAACAAGTGAATGTTGGGTTAAACCTAGATCCGGGATTAGTTTTTATGATACCGCAGCATATTTTATTCATAAAATTTTAGCATAGAGTATAATCCTAGTCTACCTGACGCGTGCAATGAATGAAATAAAAAGAGAAGATGACAGAGAAAAAGGAAAAGAGAGAGAGAGAGAGCTGCGAAATCTCAGTACTCGCAGCGTGGGCGTGTAAATTGACAAAGGAACTTTTCGCACATTAGTTATAAGTGGCCCACAACGGTTCCTTTTCTCTCTTTTGTTTTTTTTTTTGGTCTTTCATTTTCCAGCTGAAAATTTTTCACGCAGCATTTTGCACCTGTTGTTTGTGCACATTTGTCGTGCTGCTTGGAAAAACAATGCAAGTTGTGTGGAATATTTAGGATCCTGCTGATAATAGCTCGTGCTGGTCGAAGAACTAGTAAGAAAAGAAGAAGTAGTAGAAGACGAAGACACTTGGCTTGAGGGTTGAGGCTAGCTCTAGGGACAGCTGCAACATAAAAGGCTCCTAATTAGCCATGGTCAAATTTTGTTATTGTTGTTGTCGTCGTTGTTGCTAGTTAGTGTTAGTGTTGTGCGGGCTTGTGCGGGCTTAGAAATGGGCTGAAAGTTGTTGTTGTTGTTGCTGTTGTTGTTGGTGTTGCATTTTGTGGACTGCCGACAAAGTCCAGTGAAAGTTGACTCTCGCATCGTTGCGAATTTTTTTTATTAGTTTTAGTCGACAGTGTCTGCAATAAATTTCGTACTTTATGCACCAAATGTTTCACAGTGTGGTCTACATTTGACTTGAAGATTGTAGATAAAATATACATTCTGTTTGAGTACACACTATACTATACTATATATACATATTAATGTGCGTACTACTGAACTGGTTCGAATATTGTACTAGAAAGTGCTAGATCCCGAAGTGTACTTCAAATATATGTAAGAAATTCTGCATAGAGTATTGTAGAAGTGTGCTATAATCCGAAGTAGTTTTAATTCAATTCAATTACAATAGCTTAAGACTCTCTGTACTCAAAAGTATATTAAATAAATGTAATTGAAATTACATAAAGTTTCACAACTTGTTTAATAATTCAGAGTAAACGTCATGAACGATTCATAACTTGAGCTGCGACAGCTACTGTTCGAATTAAGCATTCACAGACACTCAACTAGTATTTATTTTTTTTTTATATTTTTTGTGTGTGTGTGTTTTTTTTTCCTTAAGCCATTCATAACTCATAACTCATACTTATAAATATGTGAACCTATGACAGTTATATGCCTGAGCTCTTAGACGATAGATGCATGGAATGTGTCTGAAGAGATAGATGTAAATGAGAGTCCAACACGTTTGCAACATTGTTAATAGCTGAGACAAATATTGAACGCAGTTGCATTCGATGTTATTTTGGCCAAGTTATATATGTGAATGTTGTTGGCTATGGCTATGGATACAAAATGAAATTGGGTTTACTTTTTACTTGGATTGACTGTTGCTTCTGTTATTGTTGTTGTTGTTGCTGTTGTTGTCATTGTCAATTGTTTGTTTTGTTTGCGAGAGGAAAATGTTAAATTAAATGCCTCGTGATGGCATTTCCTGCAGACGTGTTAATAAACAAAGCAAGACAGGGACAAAAACAGACACATGAGTGAGAGAGAGAGTGTGAAAGAATTTTTAAATATGTAACAACAGCACTTGAAACTCTTCTTTGGTCTTATGACTATGACTATGTATATATAAAATGTTTTGTATGGTGTGTATTTTTTTCTTAGTTTATGTTTTTTGAGTTGTAAATTTATTGGGTACTTACGTATCTGTGAAATGTCTGTCACTGAGACTGTTCCTTCCGCAGCTAGGTGTATGGCTTTGTTGTGTGCACACTGTGACATTATTACGTAATCTTCTACTGTACATAATGCACCTGAAATCACCACCTGAAAGAGACAAAGAGAGTGCGAGAGAGTGAGTATATTATTTGAGTATCTGTATTTTTTCTTTATCAGTATCGCATGCGTATCTATAATAGGCCAATCAATATCTAATGTATCTAACAGATACAGACTAAATTGCATACCAATGTTTACACCTTGTCGCACACCACGCACAACACAACAATATACAATAGCAATAACAATAACAACAACAACAACACAAACAACATACAAAACTATTCAAACGCGCCCTTTTTTGTCTTGTATGTGGAAGATGGGGGGATTCCCCTTTCCGCAGTACAGTACATTTTCCAGTGGGTAGCGCAGTAGTTGCCTGTCGATAATTTATCATGTTTGATAAGTTGTCTCTTTGATATTTTATTACAATCATTCATAATCGCGCGCCTTTGATTTAATGAATTTATAGTTTTTTTTTTTTTGTTGTGTTTTTCTTTTTCTGATTTCTCTTTTATTATTGCGCCAGGTCAGGTCGTAAATCAGAATGCAACTGAATCGTAGAACTATAAAGTCAGTCCCATGAGATTTAATGGTTTATGACTTATACAAAGTTTTCTCCCTCTTTCACCCTTCCATTTGACAAATTACGCAAATAAATAATTAGATTGTTGTCCAAGTTTTATAGTGTAACACAAACGTAGTGTATTAAAGATTTCAATTATTTTTGCGTTATCTGCGATTTTTTTTCGTTTAATTATGGCTAAGAGCTTAAAATTATCTATTAATTTACTATTGGACGGAAATGAAAGATTTCCTTATGAGTTTAATAAATCTTGTAACCCTGGAAAAATAATAATAATATAAATCTATATAAAATTGTCAGCAGAGCAAAAAAAAAATAAAATTCTTTTTCATTTAATTATTTTTATTGTTTATTATTTTATTATTTTTTTATTTTTTAGTTTATTTTATTTATTTATATCTCGTTTAAGTTCCTTTTAACGGAAATAGTCCCTTTTTCTTCTATCTATTATCATTAATTAGTCAAACATTTATCTTTCGTCTTCAACTTTTCTATTGATACAAAACTCTTTCCCTTTTGTCATCAATTACTTTCATTTGGCTCTTGTGTCTAATCAAACTAAAACCCTTATCCAAACCGTTTAACCCTTTCTTCTTTCTACTCCTTTTCATCCACCATACTTCTTGCATTAGTTCTGTCATCGATAACATAATTCTGCCTGCTTTAGTTCTCAATTCATCTATCGAAAACCCTTGAGTTGCCTCTAGTAGTTTGGCGCCACAACAGAAGGCCTAAAAAGAACCCTTCAACATGTTAGACCACCCAAAGACGTGAGACATTAGACGTAAGACGGAAGACACTTCAAGGCCCCTTGAGATTGCAACCACAGCCTCATTCATAAGTAGAAGTCACAAATTAGTTGAACTTCCTGAACTAGTCGCAAGTTATTTTTGTTCGGCTTGTAACCCGAAAATAAAAACGAAGAAAATTGTAAATGAAAAGCGAAACTCATTGGAAATCTTATCAAAAGCCGTTCGTGCATTTTGTTAATGTATTGCCCCTTCCATCCTAGAACAGCATTTGAAGCACTATCGTATACTCCCGTTCTACTCTGCATTTACCTCTGCCTCTGTTCTCTGTTCTCTGTCTCTTTCTTACTCTTTTTCTTGAAATTTATGCTCCGCATAACCTCGTTTCATTCGCGCACCGACCACAAAGTTTTTCCCAAGCGTAGTTAACGCTACTTCAACTTAGTTCAAGATACTCTGAACGGGCTGGAATCGGTGGGTTGGGGGGCAGAGGTAGAGGTAGATGGTGGGTTGTGGGGTATGTGGCGGGTGGTAAAACGCATTATTTTGTAATTATCGACAGAGTTCTAATAAATAAAGCGAACGCAAGACAAGAACAACAAAACGTTGCATGGCCCCGCACAACACTTTTGACTCGGTTATAATTTTTTTTTTTTTTTTTTTTTTGGGTTGATGAAATTATGAATGAAGATAAGGTATGCCACAAGCTTTTGTGTGTGTTCTATGTGTCCGTAAGTGCGTCTGTGTGTGTGTGCTAGCAAGTGCTTGGCAAAGTTGCTTTAGTTGTTGTCGGATCTGCTTAACATATAAACATTAAAATACTATTGTATGTCAACTAGTTCAATTGCTAATAATTAAAATACCCTGTAAAATTACTTTAAAAAATAGAATATAAAATACTTTACAGAGTATCTAATAGTTGAGCTTATTCATATAATATATATGATCTTGGCTCTTGGCCTGTTAGCCAATGTGGAAGCGTCTCTAAAGCAATTTTAAATGCAAATTCTTGACATTATATAAACTTTAAGAAGGAATGCGTTGCAGATTTAGTTTGACAAAAGATATTTTTAAAATATTTCATAATAGATATAAATATATTTATAACATAGTTTGCAGAATGCATCGCATATTAAGTGTACTTTATATTTTTAAAAAAATATTTTTAAAAAATTGCGCAATAAATATTAATTTATTTACGGTTGTAATTTATATGACAAGATGTTAAATGAATAAAAATAATTATGAAAATAAAGTTGAAGAAATTTTTAATATTCTTGTATTTTTTTAATATTTTTAATTTTAGATTTTTTTAAGTTTTATGAATTACAATTTAATTTAATAAATTTTTTTTCATTTTGAAATCACACATAAATGTATATTTATTACTTAAAATAAAATTTATAAATCTAAATATTTTTTGTATTCTAAAATTATTATTTTAAACGTTCTTAATTTATTCCAATTCTTGCAATTATACTCACAATAAAAAAGAGCAGTCTTTTTAACTGATTCGACATTCATTCGGCGATTAATGTACATAATTTTAACCCATTTACTGCTAATTTGAGCAGCAAACTAAAATCTTGGCGTCGTCCTGGCTATCCTGGTCGTCGTCCTTGTGCCGTAGGATAAAGCTGACATTTGAAGTTGGCGTGGCAATTTTAATGAAATTAAATTTCAAGTTGCAGGCAGAAATTTTCAAATATTATTCTGCCACACACACACACACACACACGCACACCTTCACAAATGCACATGCAACAATTACGAAATTTTGGCAAAAATTTAAAATTCGTGTTAATAATTGTTGATTTATTTTCTTTTATTAGTTAACAAAAACAAACATAGGCACAGCACAGACATTTCGCAATTGGCGATGATAACTTCCGTTTCCGTTACGTTTGAATGGTAACTACGACGACGACAACAACAACAACACTGAAACGTTGATAATAACTAACAACGAAAGTTGTAAAAAAAATTTTCGGCACCTGTCACGTATTTTATTTTTTTGCACTTTTTTTTTGCTTAAGTTGTAAATTATTGTTTATTGTTGTTGCTGTTGTTGTTGTTGTTTTTATCTCTTCTACTGCTTCTGCTTCTTCTTCTTTTAATTTTTGCTTATTTGTTGCTAGGGTTGTCAACACTCGCACATTGGCTTACGGTAAATAGACGACAAAACGAAACGAAGAAGCACAACACATAAATAATTATTATAAATTTTTCTTCAAGCTACTACAGTAAAAACTCGCTGTGACTCGCAGAGAATTGAACGTCTTTGCAGGGCGATTGAATTATCGAGACTAACCGAAACGAAACGTGCGACATTTTTTTGTTGCTGTTGCTCTTTGACTGCTGTTGTTGTTGTTGTTGCTGCTGCTGCTGCTGTTGTTGTTGTCGTCGTGTTTTTCTTGTTGTTGCTGTTTCTTGTGTTGTTGGATACGGATATACGGCCAACATTGGCCGCGTGCTGCGTCGTTGGCAGCGACTGCGCTGCGTTGCTTTTAGCTGCACAGCAAACATGTTGCATGTTGGACTAAAGCATGCAATGCTATGCTATGCGTGGTATGTCCTATGAGAGTTACATTTAGATATTCTAGTAATTATTACAGAATTTATTATGATTACAGTTTACTATAAGCTCAAATTTAAACTTAAACAACAAAGATATACAGGCAATAATTCGTAATTATTTTAATTATATTTAACGTGAACTTAATTTTCTTTAATTTTCTGATCAATTTGTTACATGTTTGTACACATAGCTAACATACCCTATAGTAAGAGTATCAACTGTAAATTACACAGCTCTCTTACAATACATTTGTAGCATGCGATAAATGCTGTGTAACAGCAGCAAGGCTTGCTCAATGCGCTGTTAACTTACAGCGCAAAGCAGTTCGAACCTGTTGTATGAACTGTTAACAGTTGCTGTTGCTGGCTGACGCTGTTGTTGCGTCAACTGCTGCTGTTATTGCATGTGTGTTGCGTATTTCTTATTACTGTTAGATAAAAAATGTTATTGCTGTTGTTGCGTGTTGTGAGTGAATTTTAACGGTTTTTTTTTGACTACAATTAATTGGAAATTTATTAACGAATTTTCAATCAGAATTTCAGTTTCTCTACGATTATAACTATTACTTATTTTCTTTTATAGAGTATGGAGATTATTCGTTACTTAAATATTATCAAAAAAAAATTTCAAGAATTCATGAAATGTTTCTATTTATATTATATTTTTCGCACTTATTGCCTTTATATCCTTTTTCGTTTCATTTAGTATCCTGTCGTGGGTTGGAACTATAATAAACGGGACACGCGTTTGCCATTAATGAGTTCAATAATGAAAATTGCAATAGTTCCGGGGATGTCCATAAAATCGGTGAACGCCCACGCAATAAAAACCTAAGAGCAACCCCTGAAATTGGAACAGTTTAAAGCGATTAGGGTCACAACAAAAGGAGACAACGAAAGGACACACACAACGGACACAAAGAGGACCCGCATGCCAGGACTTCCGTTTCTGTTCCTGTCTGGGATAATACACGAAAAGTGCTTGCGAGTTGATGTTGTCTTTTCTGTTTCTTCTCTTGTCATGTCATGTCATGTGGGTGGCTCCGCACGGAAGTTGCCCAAAAACTGCAAGTGAATTGTGATTGAACAATGATTGACAAGTACCCAACCGATGGGCGAAAACAGACCAAAGGACCAAGAGAGGAAGGGATAGTGCGGTAGGTGTGGCCAACTGCCAATCGATGCGAAATTCATCGGCATGGACATGCGTCCATCTTTATTGTTCATCGGCGCACAAAAGCGATTTATGCTTCGTTGACTGAGTCTCGTTGTCTTGTACACTTCGCCCCTGCACCATTTGTTCGACGACGTCCTTGCGTAATCCTCGATAATGGGCTATTGTCAGCGCGACTGATGCTTGACGCCTGTAACGACAGCTACTCGGTGTCCATTGATTGCTGACGCATACTGTAATATGCTTTACTTCATAGCATGAAATACAGATGGGATGAGGAGCAAGGTTTTGTGTCTTAGTTCTGGTATTGGATTACATATTGCTATTGCAATTAAGCAAAGAGAACTCTTGTAAGCGCATTAAAGACTGATTGTTGGCTTACTTTCAGCTGGCACTGTATTTGATTGAAGTGTGCGAAATTGCAGTGAATTATTTGTTTGAAGTATGAGAATATCATATTGTAAATATATCGATTGTTTTTTATCGATAACAGTGGCGATAGATTGACTATTGTTATTGAAAGCCAATTAGTTACAGCTAACATTGAGATTTAAGCTACTGTAATTAATAAATTTCTTTCTACATACTTGTATTATCGCTCATAATTCTTAAACATATCGATAAATGATTAAGTAAAGCCATCGATCAACAATTACAGCAGGCAAGTTCGTAAAATAATAGCACGTTGCTTTGTGGCGTGTGGCGCCTAAAACAATCAAAGCGATGAGTAATACGAATCAAGATATGAAATATAATTCATTTCCAAATTTACGCTATAATTTCATGCTATGTCTTTGTCGTTGTCATAAACTTGATACTCCGAATTCTAATTAGAATTGCGCTGTCACCCAGCACAGTTCAAAAGATAAATCTATCAAAATTATTTTTATAAATTATTATGACTCATTATTCAAAGATTTTTGTTGTTATTTTTTTTATTTTTCTTTTTGGTATTTTCATTGCCTATCTACAGGCTAACGCGAACTCTTCAGATATTATCGCTAACAATTTGTTTGCCAACTCATTAAAACTGTTACCAGGTGGTCGAATTGCAAGACCAAAGGGAATGACTATGATAGAGGCACCAAGAGAGAGAGAGAGATAGAGAGAGGGAGAGAGAATTTGCCAAAGTCATTGGCTGACCTGCTGGTACTTATCGCTGTGACGTCACAAGAATGTACACTCAAATTGGCTAACGATTAGATTGTTTGGCAATATAATAATAAGTGAAAATATGTTTAACTTTTTTTTTATTTTTTCTTTTTCTTACGTCGCGACGTTGCCAAGTGACAAGCAGAAGAATCAAAAAAAAAGGAAAAACAAATAAATACAAATATGAAATAAGTGGAGAAAAATAAATGAACGTGCGCCCGCCCTTGGAATTCCATAACAAATTAATCATTCAGATTCAGATATAGTCAGACATATGTACAAGCATATGTCAAGTAGAAAAAATGTGATAGAAAAATCAAAAAGTGCTTGAGATTTGCTGGTGATTTCTTTTTTTTTTTATTATTATATATACATATATATGTATATATTATTACATATAATCGCTTGAACGTATAAATGAAATAGTAATAACATTAGAAGAATTATCAACTAATTTTGCAGAGTAGTCTAAAGTTCAGTTAGAAATACTATAATATGAAATTATTTTTTGTCTTGTCATGCCATGTTTTGTCTTGTCTTTTGAGCCCTTTTGAAGAATATAAAATAGAATAATAAAATAGAATTGTCTTATCGCCAAGCTCTCAGACAATATCAAGTTGCATTCTTAACAGTTGATTTTTAAACAATTATTGTGTATTTAGGGATCTGTTTTAGTTAACTTAAAATGACTTCTGAGGGACTTACAACTTATGTATATATATAAAAAAAACTATTTACTGCATCAATATATTTTCTCAAGTGTAATTCAAGTAATTATATAAATGAGATTCTAGTGAAAACTAAGCCAAAGTGCTTCTAGACTAGTGGCAACATTTACTAAAAATACCAAATACTATAAGGTACAAGGTATATTTTTAGTATTTCAAATGAAATTATTATTTGCAGTGCTATTAAAATAGTGATAGTGTAAAGCCTTAAGCGTATTATAACTTGTTTCAACCTTGATTTCATTGCACTAAAATTAAAAATAAATAAGAAAAAAAAAATAAAAATATGCTAAAATAAATAAACACATTAATAATCTTGACGATAACTTTGAAAAAAAAATTGATTAATTTCTAGCTATTAAGCGAGAAAATGAAACGAATGTCTGCAACTGGCAAAAATCCACTCATCAAACTTAATTGGCCACGTGGGTGTCCCAGTCCGTGTCCACAGTGTTCAGTTTGCACAGTTTTGTTTAATTGCCATGCGCCAGCAGCAAAAAAACAAGAAAATACAACAACAATAACAAAAAACAAAAAACAGAAACTACATTTAAGCCAACATTAAAAACGCAGCTTATTGTCTGACTAATTGCTTACCGCTTGCGTTTTGCCGCTTACCGCTACAACTTACAACAGCAGCAGTAACAACAACAACAACAACAACAGCAATTGCCAAACCCAAGCAACAACTAAATCTCTGCGCTTTTTTTTTTTTTGTTAATTTTTTTTTTTCTTTTAGCCAGCAGCAATTTTCAGCTGGAATTGGCCTTTTGACTTGGCGCTATCGACGTCATTTAATAAACTTAACAATTTAATATGTGCATTTTGGTAAATTGTTAAACGTTTTTCATTTTCGTTGAACATGTTGAACATTTAGCCGCATTCCATACATATTTTTCAGCACTAATCGTTTTTTTTTTTTGGTTTTTTTTTTGCAGTAAGTTGGCAGCACTTGAACTTTGTCCTTATCATCAGTTGATCAGCTGACAATCCCGATAAGATCTTGGAAGTGCGCCGTTTACTTTGCCTAATCTCCGGAACTGAATCGCAGTTGGAATCTGCCACAACAAAATACAATAACAACAACAACAACAATTAAAAAAAAAGCCAACTTAACGTCAATCAATATCAAAACAAAATATGACTGATTGCTTGACTGCGTGTGGTGTGGCATGGTATGGCATGGCGCGTCGTATTTGCCGTATGCCGTGTACTTTGTACACTCTGATTATAATTACATATTTATATACATAAATATATATTATTGAAATTGCTAAATTGTGAAATTGATAAGTTTCAAAAATTGATTTTCGATAATTTGTTAAATTTGTTAAATCATTTTACTGCATAGTTGTGAGATGACGTTTGCAGATTTGATTTAATTTCGTTCAAGAATTTTGTTTATTGAATTATTGAATTTTTATTTTGATAAATAAATATTTGATAAATATCAGAAAATTGTGACAATCAAAATTTATTATCAATTAAATATAAAAATTATAATTATTATTATTATTAATATTGTTACTACTATCTGCCAAATTTGTCTTTAGCGTAAAACTAGTAATCGCATAAGTTACAGAGATATCAGACACGTGACAAGTTGGCAGTCCTGTCAAGTGTTAGCAACGTTTTCTGATAAAACACAGTTGAGCTTCAATATTATGATAATATAGCTAAAATAAAGCAATGATTTTTTTTACTTACAATATAATTTGACAGCTAGCATAAATCTATAAACATAATTCTCTATAAAATCTATGCAAAATTTAAAGTAGTACTAAATGAATTCTTTGCGTGAACTGAACACTTAATACTGAACACATGCTCATCCTTATCAATAGAATGCTGAAAGCGCCAAGCGCTTAATGCCAATTTATAACGTTAACTCTGTTAACTGATTCAAGCAAATACTCAAGAGATTTATGGCCAGAGAATTGAGTCGGTCTAATTGAAATCATAAAGATTGTTGTTACGTTCCAATCAAAATCAAAACAAATCGTAAATAAATCTGAAATTATTTCAAATACACATAGCAAGTCATATCCTATCTCTCTCTTTCTGTATATATATATCTCTCTGTCTCTCTCTCTCTCTGACTTTATATATTTGTATGAAGAATTGTTGTAAACTAAGCGAAATTCCATTTGGTCATTTGCACTTGACAATATCTGTGTGTGTGTGTGTGTCTGTGTATACGTATGTGTGTGTGGGTGTAGCGCGTCTAAAAATGAGGCTATCGGCCACGTTTGATGTGGCATCCACTTGCATTGAACTTTGGAATCGCATCGTATATTTAGTCGACAGTTTACTTATCGTTTACTGTGCCAGCCCAACACACAGACACAGACACACACAGAGACAGAGAGAGATAGAAAGAGAGAGAAAATGGAAGATAGCTAGTGCTACTACTGCTGCTGCTGTTGGCCCACTTGAGTTGGCTATTTCCGTGGACAATAGCTAATGAGCATTAATTGATTTCGAATGCCCTCGAGATTCAAAGCACTTGACTGACGCTGAGCAACTGCTGATTTACGATATGATACGCTACAGATACATCAACTATATATATGTATGTATATAAAAAAAAATAAAAAAAAATCCGATACACATTTGTTGACAGGATTCTGCGGTTTCCTGGGCACGTGTTCATTTTACTTGTTCTGCTTCTGCTTCTTCTTCTTCTTAATTTTTGTCATGTAATCAGAAAGCGTCAATAACAACGAAAAAACCGCAAAGTCAACAAACAAACAAAATGCCACCAGCAGCAGCAGCAGCAGCAGCAACCAAGAGTATATACATATACATATATCTGTATCCAGTAGATACATATGTATCTATGGCTTTATTTGTATGCATTTTGGCGTGTGGCCGGCGGGCAAATTCGTGTTTAACAAGTAATAAAAGTGATTAAAGCAAATCTAAACGCTTGTTTCACGTCGACTTTGTTAATTACACATGGCCAACATTGGGTTCGAGTTCAGGTTCGGGTTCGATGTGTATGACTGTGTGTGTGTGTGTGTGTGTGTGTGTGTTGGACTTCCATTTGTTAATCAAAATTTTGTTGAGCCATGCAAAATGCAAATGTAAAGTAATCAATAGAACCGGAAGCTAAAACATGCGAACAGACGAACGGATGGAGGGCTTTGATTTGGTTGTTTTTAAGTAATTACATAATGCTTGAAATTGAAGAGCGTCAACAGTGGGACAAAACATACAAACATGCATAATGTATATATACAATGGTCAAGAAATATATTCAATTGTAAATTGTTTATTATGGTAATTTTGATAAACATTGTTGAAAAGCTTTTAGCTAATTAAAATGTTGTTTAGCATGTAATTTAATTACAATATCATATATACAGCCCACTGTACTACATTGGCCTTTCACTCAATTTTATGCAGTGGCCATTTGTAATATGCTCCAAAAACCTCATACTACCTGTGCCACCCTTGACCCTTCACTCTTCACTCTTTACCCTTCATACTTTATCCTTCAGCCTCTTCATTCTCTCTTTCCGTAGCGTCAACTAGCATTACGAGTCTATGTCCATTTTGACATGCCACACACCCCCAAGTTGCATGTTCAACTGTGGCATGTTTCTCATACTTTTCTATTTGTTGTCGTTGTTGTTGTTTTTTTTTTGGCCTTTTGGCATTTTCAGTTGCCATTTTCAAGCGGAAATGTGCGCCAAAATGTTTGCGTGCCTCTAGAAATTTCTGAGTTTGAGTGTGTAAGTAAGCGTGTGTGTATTTGCGTGTGTGTGTGTGTGTTGTATGTGCTGCACGTAGTTAGAAATATTTGAAATTTAAGTAAGAGAAACGAGATATGAAAAATAGAACGGGAAGGTCTAAGGACCGAGGACCGAGGACAACCGCGTGCAAATGGCGCCGGCAAATGCGTTCATTGAACTGCCAAGAAATGCAATAAAGAGAGGAAAATAAAAATCTGTAAGAAAAATAAGTACATATATCTTTACATATATATATGTATGTATATGTGTATGGCGACAAGATGATGCAAGAAAAAACAGCATGTGCCGGATTTATGGGATTCTCCTGCTGCTGCTTCTTGTGCCCGTCCGCCTTTCGTTGTCGTCTTTGACTCCTGCAAGGCGGAAGCGGAAAGACGCTCAACTTGCAGCTGTAACAGACAACTGTGTGACCCACACACACACACACTCTTACACCCAGAGGACAACCGCATAAAAGGAAGCTGTCGCAAAGCTCACAACCCTTTTGCCAAAAAAAAAAAGAAAAGTAAAAAAAAAGAAATACTAACGGAAGCGAATTATGTTTGCCTTATGTGAAGAAATAAAAGCTTGAATACGCGGTTGTCGCCTGTGGCCTCTGAACTGTCGCCTGAGGGTGAAATTGATATGAGCAAAACTGAGATACAATTTGTGTCATAAGTTTATGTACAATATTCATATGCACATGTACATATGTATAAGTACAATCATGTTCATACATATGTATGTATATATCCTTGAGCCTTGTTTAATGTGGCGAAAATTTAATATTTTAACAAGCGTTACAAGGTATCAAATTTGGATTTGTTTCTTGTTTCTTGCTTTTCTTCTTTTTTTTTGTTGTTTTTGGTTTTTATTACTGCCACATTATTCACAATTCAATGGGCAATGCGCAAAGTTATTGCCGCCCATTGCATAAGCGGCACAACATGGCGTATTATTAATATTTCCTTGTGCCATTCCACGCCCCTCTCCCTCTCGCTCTCCTGCTCTTCACTTCCTTCTTCAACTTGAATTGCGCTGAGAAAATTGATCGAGAAACAAGTATAATAAACATTATAATAATCATTATAATCGTTGCTTCAGACACTTGAAGTTGACCGATGTGTGCAACTAGCAAAGGCAGCGGCGTAGGCTGAGGGGTTTGTAAGGGTAGCAAGAAGTGTCTTTCGTGTATAAATATAAATTGATTTTAGGCAATTGCTCAAATGAAATTAACGTAGCGAATTTTGAAATTAATGAAATTGAAACTTTAAAATATTTTTTTTTTTAGTAAAATTTCAGCAAAAAACTTAGCAAATTATATTCATAATTTTTTGAGATATACGTCCTGAAAGTATGCTACAAAAGTATTTTGCAGACATTTCAAAATTCGTAGCAACAAGTTGTTCGATTACAAAATCACTTGTTTAACATCTCAAAAATGAATATTATCTATTTTCGTCATTAATTTGGGGCGATTTTCGTTTTCGCTTTTGTTTTTGTTTTTTTTTTTTTATATTATCAAAGATCATTGTTAAAATAAGAATATTCGTATCACATATTTCCAGCTAATTTATAGCCAAATATAAATTTTAATTATTTTTGTACCATTATCAAAACTTTTTTTTATATTTATTTTTTTTTTTTTACTATTCTACAGCAGCTGCGTCCTCATATCACGTCGTGGAATACGTCACAATTGTTGGAAGGTTATCACATTGGTTTCCTTTTTACTTCAAGAGTCGAGAAATCAACAAAAAAAAAATATATATATATATGTTTAAAGTGCCATAAATTGTCTTGGCTAGCATTACTTAAAGTTGTCATTGACATCACATTTAGGTTTTGCGAGTTGATGTGAAAAGTGAGAGTGAAGGATTTTCATGTCATTCATATGAACTTTGAATGCGACAAACAACATTTCAAAAAGAATTTCATCAATGACTTTGTGCAAAGCTTCTGTACTTAACCGATAGATGTTTGATTGTTTAGCCGACAGACAAACAGACTGAGTGACTGACTGACTGGCTGACTGGCAAGTAAGCTGATTGACAAACTGACTGACAGACTGACGAAATGATTAACTGATTGAGTCAAGTGAAGGTCGAATGTTATCGAGTTGCGTCTGACATTTCTTGTACAGGTAAAATTCTTAACACTTTTTGGGGGGATATTAGATACGGTGGGGGGACGTGTTAGATATCGAGATTTACAGAGATGTATATACGTATGTTAAAATCAGTTGATATACTTCCTCTGGAATTTAACTAAACTTGTAGTTATGATTAAGCCGATCTAGTTATATATATATGGCAAACAAAATATGCTGTAAATTCTTTGTAGATTAACTATGAAATGAGTGTTCAGCGAATACTTAATTATCGTTATGCAGATTTATACACATTTATGTTGTCAAATATTTAATAGTTCAATTAGATTAGATGTAAAACTATTAAATATTTGACAACATTAACGTGTATAAATCTGCATAACGGTAATTAAGTATTCGCTGAACACTCATTTCATAGTTAATCTACAAAGAATTTACAGCATATTTTGTTTGCCATATATATATATATACATATATATTCATTTGTCCGATTTTGCTTTGTTCATTTATTTATCTGTAGCTTAATCGTTTCGATATCTTTTGCCCCTGTGTGCGAGGCATTAACTGTTGTTTACCTTTTATTCATAATGCTGAAACATTTACTGCTTGTTCAAACATACAATGAATATATGTATGTGTATGTGTATGAATATATGGATGATCAAACATCTATCGGTTAAGTACAGAAGCTTTGCACAAAGTCATTGATGAAATTCTTTTTGAAATGTTGTTTGTCGCATTCAAAGTTCATATGAATGACATGAAAATCCTTCACTCTCACTTTTCACATCAACTCGCAAAACCTAAATGTGATGTCAATGACAACTTTAAGTAATGCTAGCCAAGACAATTTATGGCACTTTAAACATATATATATATATTTTTTTTTTGTTGATTTCTCGACTCTTGAAGTAAAAAGGAAACCAATGTGATAACCTTCCAACAATTGTGACGTATTCCACGACGTGATATGAGGACGCAGCTGCTGTAGAATAGTAAAAAAAAAAAAATAAATATAAAAAACAGTTTTGATAATGGTACAAAAATAATTAAAATTTATATTTGGCTATAAATTAGCTGGAAATATGTGATACGAATATTCTTATTTTAACAATGATCTTTGATAATATAAAAAAAAAAAACAAAAACAATAACGAAAACGAAAATCGCCCCAAATTAATGACGAAAATAGATAATATTCATTTTTGAGATGTTAAACAAGTGATTTTGTAATCGAACAACTTGTTGCTACGAATTTTGAAATGTCTGCAAAATACTTTTGTAGCATACTTTCAGGACGTATATCTCAAAAAATTATGAATATAATTTGCTAAGTTTTTTGCTGAAATTTTACTAAAAAAAAAAATATTTTAAAGTTTCAATTTCATTAATTTCAAAATTCGCTACGTTAATTTCATTTGAGCAATTGCCTAAAATCAATTTATATTTATACACGAAAGACACTTCTTGCTACCCTTACAAACCCCTCAGCCTACGCCGCTGCCTTTGCTAGTTGCACACATCGGTCAACTTCAAGTGTCTGAAGCAACGATTATAATGATTATTATAATGTTTATTATACTTGTTTCTCGATCAATTTTCTCAGCGCAATTCAAGTTGAAGAAGGAAGTGAAGAGCAGGAGAGCGAGAGGGAGAGGGGCGTGGAATGGCACAAGGAAATATTAATAATACGCCATGTTGTGCCGCTTATGCAATGGGCGGCAATAACTTTGCGCATTGCCCATTGAATTGTGAATAATGTGGCAGTAATAAAAACCAAAAACAAAAAAAAAAAGAAGAAAAGCAAGAAACAAGAAACAAATCCAAATTTGATACCTTGTAACGCTTGTTAAAATATTAAATTTTCGCCACATTAAACAAGGCTCAAGGATATATACATACATATGTATGAACATGATTGTACTTATACATATGTACATGTGC
This sequence comes from Zaprionus obscuricornis, assembly GCA_037044475.1. Classification (NCBI taxonomy): domain Eukaryota; kingdom Metazoa; phylum Arthropoda; class Insecta; order Diptera; family Drosophilidae; genus Zaprionus; species Zaprionus obscuricornis. Next base: position 9,249 of record JBAMBR010003463.1, on the reverse strand, counting down.
ATATGAATATTGTACATAAACTTATGACACAAATTGTATCTCAGTTTTGCTCATATCAATTTCACCCTCAGGCGACAGTTCAGAGGCCACAGGCGACAACCGCGTATTCAAGCTTTTATTTCTTCACATAAGGCAAACATAATTCGCTTCCGTTAGTATTTCTTTTTTTTTACTTTTCTTTTTTTTTTTGGCAAAAGGGTTGTGAGCTTTGCGACAGCTTCCTTTTATGCGGTTGTCCTCTGGGTGTAAGAGTGTGTGTGTGTGTGTGGGTCACACAGTTGTCTGTTACAGCTGCAAGTTGAGCGTCTTTCCGCTTCCGCCTTGCAGGAGTCAAAGACGACAACGAAAGGCGGACGGGCACAAGAAGCAGCAGCAGGAGAATCCCATAAATCCGGCACATGCTGTTTTTTCTTGCATCATCTTGTCGCCATACACATATACATACATATATATATGTAAAGATATATGTACTTATTTTTCTTACAGATTTTTATTTTCCTCTCTTTATTGCATTTCTTGGCAGTTCAATGAACGCATTTGCCGGCGCCATTTGCACGCGGTCGTCCTCGGTCCTCGGTCCTTAGACCTTCCCGTTCTATTTTTCATATCTCGTTTCTCTTACTTAAATTTCAAATATTTCTAACTACGTGCAGCACATACAACACACACACACACACGCAAATACACACACGCTTACTTACACACTCAAACTCAGAAATTTCTAGAGGCACGCAAACATTTTGGCGCACATTTCCGCTTGAAAATGGCAACTGAAAATGCCAAAAGGCCAAAAAAAAAACAACAACAACGACAACAAATAGAAAAGTATGAGAAACATGCCACAGTTGAACATGCAACTTGGGGGTGTGTGGCATGTCAAAATGGACATAGACTCGTAATGCTAGTTGACGCTACGGAAAGAGAGGATGAAGAGGCTGAAGGATAAAGTATGAAGGGTAAGGAGTGAAGAGTGAAGGGTCAAGGGTGGCACAGGTAGTATGAGGTTTTTGGAGCATATTACAAATGGCCACTGCATAAAATTGAGTGAAAGGCCAATGTAGTACAGTGGGCTGTATATATGATATTGTAATTAAATTACATGCTAAACAACATTTTAATTAGCTAAAAGCTTTTCAACAATGTTTATCAAAATTACCATAATAAACAATTTACAATTGAATATATTTCTTGACCATTGTATATATACAGTATGCATGTTTGTATGTTTTGTCCCACTGTTGACGCTCTTCAATTTCAAGCATTATGTAATTACTTAAAAACAACCAAATCAAAGCCCTCCATCCGTTCGTCTGTTCGCATGTTTTAGCTTCCGGTTCTATTGATTACTTTACATTTGCATTTTGCATGGCTCAACAAAATTTTGATTAACAAATGGAAGTCCAACCACACACACACACACACACACAGTCATACACATCGAACCCGAACCTGAACTCGAACCCAATGTTGGCCATGTGTAATTAACAAAGTCGACGTGAAACAAGCGTTTAGATTTGCTTTAATCACTTTTATTACTTGTTAAACACGAATTTGCCCGCCGGCCACACGCCAAAATGCATACAAATAAAGCCATAGATACATATGTATCTACTGGATACAGATATATGTATATGTATATACTCTTGGTTGCTGCTGCTGCTGGTGGCATTTTGTTTGTTTGTTGACTTTGCGGTTTTTTCGTTGTTATTGACGCTTTCTGATTACATGACAAAAATTAAGAAGAAGAAGAAGCAGAAGCAGAACAAGTAAAATGAACACGTGCCCAGGAAACCGCAGAATCCTGTCAACAAATGTGTATCGGATTTTTTTTTATTTTTTTTTATATACATACATATATATAGTTGATGTATCTGTAGCGTATCATATCGTAAATCAGCAGTTGCTCAGCGTCAGTCAAGTGCTTTGAATCTCGAGGGCATTCGAAATCAATTAATGCTCATTAGCTATTGTCCACGGAAATAGCCAACTCAAGTGGGCCAACAGCAGCAGCAGTAGTAGCACTAGCTATCTTCCATTTTCTCTCTCTTTCTATCTCTGTCTGTCTCTGTGTGTGTCTGTGTCTGTGTGTTGGCCTGGCACAGTAAACGATAAGTAAACTGTCGACTAAATATACGATGCGATTCCAAAGTTCAATGCAAGTGGATGCCACATCAAACGTGGCCGATAGCCTCATTTTTAGACGCGCTACACCCACACACACATATGTATACACAGACACACACACACAGAGATATTGTCAAGTGCAAATGACCAAATGGAATTTCGCTTAGTTTACAACAATTCTTCATATAAATATATAAAGACAGCGAGAGAGAGACAGAGAGATATATATACAGTAAGAGAGAGATAGAATGTGACTTGCTATGTGTATTTGAAATAATTTCAGATTTATTTACGATTTGTTTTGATTTTGATTGGAACGTAACAACAATCTTTATGATTTCAATTAGACCGACTCAATTCTCTGGCCATAAATCTGTTGAGTATTTGCTTGAATCAGTTAACAGAGTTAACGTTATAAATTGGCATTAAACGCTTGGCGCTTTCAGCATTCTATTGATAAGGATGAGCATGTGTTCAGTATTAAGTGTTCAGTTCTCGCAAAGAATTCATTTAGTACTACTTTAAATTTTGCATAGATTTTATAGAGAATTATGTTTATAGATTTATGCTAGCTGTCAAATTATATTGTAAGTAAAAAAAATCATTGCTTTATTTTAGCTATATTATCATAATATTGAAGCTCAACTGTGTTTTATCAGAAAACGTTGCTAACACTTGACAGGCCTGCCAACTTGTCACGTGTCTGATATCTCTGTAACTTATGCGATTACTAGTTTTACGCTAAAGACAAATTTGGCAGATAGTAGTAACAATATTAATAATAATAATAATTATAATATTTATATTTAATTGATAATAAATGATTGTCACAATTTTCTGATATTTATCAAATATTTATTTATCAAAATAAAAATTCAATAATTCAATAAACAAAATTCTTGAACGAAATTAAATTAAATCTGCAAACGTCATCTCACAACTATGCAGTAAAATGATTTAACAAATTATCGAAAATCAATTTTTGAAACTTATCAATTTCACAATTTAGCAATTTCAATAATATATATTTATGTATATAAATATGTAATTATAATCAGAGTGTACAAAGTACACGGCATACAGCAAATACGACGCGCCATGCCATACCATGCCACACCACACGCAGTCAAGCAATCAGTCATATTTTGTTTTGATATTGATTGACGTTAAGTTGGCTTTTTTTTTAATTGTTGTTGTTGTTGTTATTGTATTTTGTTGTGGCAGATTCCAACTGCGATTCAGTTCCGGAGATTAGGCAAAGTAAACGGCGCACTTCCAAGATCTTATCGGGATTGTCAGCTGATCAACTGATGATAAGGACAAAGTTCAAGTGCTGCCAACTTACTGCAAAAAAAAAACCAAAAAAAAAAAACGATTAGTGCTGAAAAATATGTATGGAATGCGGCTAAATGTTCAACATGTTCAACGAAAATGAAAAACGTTTAACAATTTACCAAAATGCACATATTAAATTGTTAAGTTTATTAAATGACGTCGATAGCGCCAAGTCAAAAGGCCAATTCCAGCTGAAAATTGCTGCTGGCTAAAAGAAAAAAAAAAATTAACAAAAAAAAAAAGCGCAGAGATTTAGTTGTTGCTTGGGTTTGGCAATTGCTGTTGTTGTTGTTGTTGTTGTTACTGCTGCTGTTGTAAGTTGTAGCGGTAAGCGGCAAAACGCAAGCGGTAAGCAATTAGTCAGACAATAAGCTGCGTTTTTAATGTTGGCTTAAATGTAGTTTCTGTTTTCTTTTTTTTTGTTTTTTTTTGTTATTGTTGTTGTATTTTCTTGTTTTTTTGCTGCTGGCGCATGGCAATTAAACAAAACTGTGCAAACTGAACACTGTGGACACGGACTGGGACACCCACGTGGCCAATTAAGTTTGATGAGTGGATTTTTGCCAGTTGCAGACATTCGTTTCATTTTCTCGCTTAATAGCTAGAAATTAATCAATTTTTTTTTTCGAAGTTATCGTCAAGATTATTAATGTGTTTATTTATTTTAGCATATTTTTATTTATATATATAATTTTTTTTTCTTATTTATTTTTAATTTTAGTGCAACGAAATCAAGGTTGAAACAAGTTATAATACGCTTAAGACTTTACACTATCACTATTTTAATAGCACTACAAATAATAATTTCATTTGAAATACTAAAAATATACCTTGTACCTTATAGTATTTGGTATTTTTAGTAAATGTTGCCACTAGTCTAGAAGCACTTTGGCTTAGTTTTCACTAGAATCTCATTTATATAATTACTTGAATTACACTTGAGAAAATATATTGATGCAGTAAATAGTTTTTTTTATATATATACATAAGTTGTAAGTCCCTCAGAAGTCATTTTAAGTTAACTAAAACAGATCCCTAAATACACAATAATTGTTTAAAAATCAACTGTTAAGAATGCAACTTGATATTGTCTGAGAGCTTGGCGATAAGACAATTCTATTTTATTATTCTATTTTATATTCTTCAAAAGGGCTCAAAAGACAAGACAAAACATGGCATGACAAGACAAAAAATAATTTCATATTATAGTATTTCTAACTGAACTTTAGACTACTCTGCAAAATTAGTTGATAATTCTTCTAATGTTATTACTATTTCATTTATACGTTCAAGCGATTATATGTAATAATATATACATATATATGTATATATAATAATAAAAAAAAAAAGAAATCACCAGCAAATCTCAAGCACTTTTTGATTTTTCTATCACATTTTTTCTACTTGACATATGCTTGTACATATGTCTGACTATATCTGAATCTGAATGATTAATTTGTTATGGAATTCCAAGGGCGGGCGCACGTTCATTTATTTTTCTCCACTTATTTCATATTTGTATTTATTTGTTTTTCCTTTTTTTTTTGATTCTTCTGCTTGTCACTTGGCAACGTCTCGACGTAAGAAAAAGAAAAAATAAAAAAAAAAGTTAAACATATTTTCACTTATTATTATATTGCCAAACAATCTAATCGTTAGCCAATTTGAGTGTACATTCTTGTGACGTCACAGCGATAAGTACCAGCAGGTCAGCCAATGACTTTGGCAAATTCTCTTTCCCTCTCTCTATCTCTCTCTCTCTCTCTTGGTGCCTCTATCATAGTCACTCCCTTTGGTCTTGCAATTCGACCACCTGGTAACAGTTTTAATGAGTTGGCAAACAAATTGTTAGCGATAATATCTGAAGAGTTCGCGTTAGCCTGTAGATAGGCAATGAAAATACCAAAAAGAAAAATAAAAAAAAATAACAACAAAAATCTTTGAATAATGAGTCATAATAATTTATAAAAATAATTTTGATAGATTTATCTTTTGAACTGTGTTGGATGACAGCGCAATTCTAATTAGAATTCGGAGTATCAAGTTTATGACAACGACAAAGACATAGCATGAAATTATAGCGTAAATTTGGAAATCAATTATATTTCATATCTTGATTCGTATTACTCATCGCTTTGATTGTTTTAGGCGCCACACGCCACAAAGCAACGTGCTATTATTTTACGAACTTGCCTGCTGTAATTGTTGATCGATGGCTTTACTTAATCATTTATCGATATGTATAAGAATTATGAGCGATAGTACAAGTATGTAAAAAGAAATTTATTAATTACAATAGCTTAAATCTCAATGTTAGCTGTAACTAATTGGCTTTCAATAACAATAGTCAATCTATCGCCACTGTTATCGATAAAAAAATCGATATACTTACAATATGATATTCTCATACTTCAAACAAATAATTCACTGCAATTTCGCACACTTCAATCAAATACAGTGCCAGCTAAAAGTAAGCCAACAATCAGTCTTTAATGCGCTTACAAGAGTTCTCTTTGCTTAATTGCAATAGCAATATGTAATCCAATACCAGAACTAAGACACAAAACCTTTCTCCTCATCCCATCATTATTTCATGCTATGAAGTAAAGCATATTACAGTATGCGTCAGCAATCAATGGACACCGAGTAGCTGTCGTTACAGGCGTCAAGCATCAGTCGCGCTGACAATAGCCCATTATCGAGGATTACGCAAGGACGTCGTCGAACAAATGGTGCAGGGGCGAAGTGTACAAGACAACGAGACTCAGTCAAAGAAGCATAAATCGCTTTTGTGCGCCGATGAACAATAAAGATGGACGCATGTCCATGCCGATGAATTTCGCATCGATTGACAGTTGGCCACACCTACCGCACTATCCCTTCCTCTCTTGGTCCTTTGGTCTGTTTTCGCCCATCGCTTGGGTGCTTGTCAATCATTGTTCAATCACAATTCACTTGCAGTTTTTGGGCAACTTCCGTGCGGAGCCACCCACATGACATGACATGACAAGAGAAGAAACAGAAAAGACAACATCAACTCGCAAGCACTTTTCGTGTATTATCCCAGACAGGAACAGAAACGGAAGTCCTGGCATGCGGGTCCTCTTTGTGTCCGTTGTGTGTGTCCTTTCGTTGTCTCCTTTTGTTGTGACCCTAATCGCTTTAAACTGTTCCAATTTCAGGGGTTGCTCTTAGGTTTTTATTGCGTGGGCGTTCACCGATTTTATGGACATCCCCGGAACTATTGCAATTTTCATTATTGAACTCATTAATGGCAAACGCGTGTCCCGTTTATTATAGTCCCAACCCACGACAGGATACTAAATGAAACGAAAAAGGATATAAAGGCAATAAGTGCGAAAAATATAATATAAATAGAAACATTTCATGAATTCTTGAAATTTTTTTTAATAATATTTAAGTAACGAATAATCTCCATACTCTATAAAAGAAAATAAGTAATAGTTATAATCGTAGAGAAACTGAAATTCTGATTGAAAATTCGTTAATAAATTTCCAATTAATTGTAGTCAAAAAAAACCGTTAAAATTCACTCACAACACGCAACAACAGCAATAACATTTTTTATCTAACAGTAATAAGAAATACGCAACACACATGCAATAACAGCAGCAGTTGACGCAACAACAGCGTCAGCCAGCAACAGCAACTGTTAACAGTTCATACAACAGGTTCGAACTGCTTTGCGCTGTAAGTTAACAGCGCATTGAGCAAGCCTTGCTGCTGTTACACGGCATTTATCGCATGCTACAAATGTATTGTAAGAGAGCTGTGTAATTTACAGTTGATACTCTTACTATAGGGTATGTTAGCTATGTGTACAAACATGTAACAAATTGATCAGAAAATTAAAGAAAATTAAGTTCACGTTAAATATAATTAAAATAATTACGAATTATTGCCTGTATATCTTTGTTGTTTAAGTTTAAATTTGAGCTTATAGTAAACTGTAAGCTTAATTATAATAAGTTCTGTAATAATTACTAGAATATCTAAATGTAACTCTCATAGGACATACCACGCATAGCATAGCATTGCATGCTTTAGTCCAACATGCAACATGTTTGCTGTGCAGCTAAAAGCAACGCAGCGCAGTCGCTGCCAACGACGCAGCACGCGGCCAATGTTGGCCGTATATCCGTATCCAACAACACAAGAAACAGCAACAACAAGAAAAACACGACGACAACAACAACAGCAGCAGCAGCAGCAACAACAACAACAACAGCAGTCAAAGAGCAACAGCAACAAAAAAATGTCGCACGTTTCGTTTCGGTTAGTCTCGATAATTCAATCGCCCTGCAAAGACGTTCAATTCTCTGCGAGTCACAGCGAGTTTTTACTGTAGTAGCTTGAAGAAAAATTTATAATAATTATTTATGTGTTGTGCTTCTTCGTTTCGTTTTGTCGTCTATTTACCGTAAGCCAATGTGCGAGTGTTGACAACCCTAGCAACAAATAAGCAAAAATTAAAAGAAGAAGAAGCAGAAGCAGTAGAAGAGATAAAAACAACAACAACAACAGCAACAACAATAAACAATAATTTACAACTTAAGCGAAAAAAAGTGCAAAAAAATAAAATACGTGACAGGTGCCGAAAATTTTTTTTACAACTTTTGTTGTTAGTTATTATCAACGTTTCAGTGTTGTTGATGTTGTTGTCGTCGTAGTTACCATTCAAACGTAACGGAAACGGAAGTTATCATCGCCAATTGCGAAATGTCTGTGCTGTGCCTATGTGTGTTTTTGTTAACTAATAAAAGAAAATAAATCAACAATTATTAACACGAATTTTAAATTTTTGCCAAAATTTCGTAATTGTTGCATGTGCATTTGTGAAGGTGTGCGTGTGTGTGTGTGTGTGGCAGAATAATATTTGAAAATTTCTGCCTGCAACTTGAAATTGAATTTCATTAAAATTGCCACGCCAACTTCAAATGTCAGCTTTATCCTACGACACAAGGACGACGACCAGGATAGCCAGGACGACGCCAAGATTTTAGTTTGCTGCTCAAATTAGCAGTAAATGGGTTAAAATTATGTACATTAATCGCCGAATGAATGTCGAATCAGTTAAAAAGACTGCTCTTTTTTATTGTGAGTATAATTGCAAGAATTGGAATAAATTAAGAACGTTTAAAATAATAATTTTAGAATACAAAAAATATTTAGATTTATAAATTTTATTTTAAGTAATAAATATACATTTATGTGTGATTTCAAAATGAAAAAAAAATTTATTAAATTAAATTGTAATTCATAAAACTTAAAAAAATCTAAAATTAAAAATATTAAAAAAATACAAGAATATTAAAAATTTCTTCAACTTTATTTTCATAATTATTTTTATTCATTTAACATCTTGTCATATAAATTACAACCGTAAATAAATTAATATTTATTGCGCAATTTTTTAAATATTTAAAAAATATTTTTTTTAAAAATATAAAGTACACTTAATATGCGATGCATTCTGCAAACTATGTTATAAATATATTTATATCTATTATGAAATATTTTAAAAATATCTTTTGTCAAACTAAATCTGCAACGCATTCCTTCTTAAAGTTTATATAATGTCAAGAAATAGCATATAAAATTGCTTTAGAGACGCTTCCACATTGGCTAACAGGCCAAGAGCCAAGATCATATATATTATATGAATAAGCTCAACTATTAGATACTCTGTAAAGTATTTTATATTCTATTTTTTAAAGTAATTTTACAGGGTATTTTAATTATTAGCAATTGAACTAGTTGACATACAAT